>BPTQ01000005.1:146641492-146837661 GCA_019973895.1 Chrysanthemum seticuspe | reverse complement strand
GTCTCATACTTGTTGTCATCTAACATGGAGTTGGTAGACAAGAAACAGTTTACAGCCGAGACACAGTATCTACCCTTGATACAGAAGGAGTTGGTAAACAAGAAACAGTTTCCAACCGAGACACAGTATCTACCCTTGCTACAGAAGGAGTTGGTAAACAAGAAGCAGTTTCAACTCGAGCCACAGTATCAACCTATACTATAGAAGGGATCTAGACGACGACAGTAGGACGAAAAGGTTACGATGTTAGAGTAACAGGCATAATGGCTGTAAAAGTCATAAGAGTAGTAAGGGTTGTTCGGAAACGCGTAAGGAAGGAACATGTAGTTCAGAAAGTGGAACGTGCTGACGAACTAAAGCCCATAGTCTACTTCAGACTGAGAAACTTAAGAATTTAACACTCTTGTAGAATCAGTCATTGTAGTAAGGAAACAAATTAAGGTGTTTACCTAGAAGTCTTAGTAGTCATCGTTCCAAGTCAGACTTCATCTGATACCCGAAATCAAGCAGTCGTGCAAGGTGAAAGACTTGATGTACAAGGAAGGAATGCGCAAAGGCTTGTTGGGAATGATGAGAATACTGAAAATGTCGGTAATACGGACAATGAGATTGTAGCATTGGAAAAGCAGGATGACAGCAGCAGATCTAGGGAAGATATCATATCCAACTATGACACCGAGCTCAACTTTGACGAAGAACAAATGGTTGAGGAAGACATCGTTCCCATCTATGACACAGAGCCAACCTTTGACAAAGAACAAATGGTTGAGGAAGACATAGTTCCCATCTATGACACAGAGCCGACATTTGACAAAGAACAGATGGTTGAGGTACAATCTACTGTTGTTCATACTCTGCCTGCAATTGCGAAACAAACTGAGCAACCTGAATTCAGAAATGAAGGAGAGGTTGACCAGTTTGTTGCACAATGTCCAGACAACTGTCTCATGTCTGAGCCCGTACTTGCAAACAATACAACTGAATCATCAAACCAAATTCTTGAAACTGAAAACATTCTTCTCAAAAAGACCATTGCTCAATTTCAAAAAGATTTTTCAAAACTAGAGGCACATTGCAAATCACTTGAACTTAAAATGCAAAGTAATCGTGTGGATACTTTAGTAAAAGAAAATGAGCATTTAAAGGCTCAAATTCAAGCAAAGGGGCTTGCACATGTTGCTTTACAAAACAAATTGAGAAGATTAACTGGCATGAGGGTGGATACTAAGTTTGCAAAACAAACAATCTTGGGGAAATCGTCTTTAAAACCTATCAGAAACCAATCAGTAGTTAAACAACCAACTGCTTTTAAAACTGAACGATCAAAATCTTCAAAACCACGGTTTGCCTCCCAAGTTGTTGAGAATAATCATTTGTCAAAACCAGTCACTCCACATTCTTGGCCTAAGAAAAATGCTTCTGTTTCTGTTAAACCTGTTTCTATTAAATCTGTTTCTGTTAAACCTCAACAAGTTGTTGCACCTAGCCCATCTAGGATTAGTTCGAACACTGTGTCTAAACCGAGCATTAAAATTAAAAATTCATATGATTCAAATGACGCGTACAAGAACTATGATCTAGAAAAGGCTAGAAAAAGGGCACTACTCCAAAAAGATGGAATCTTAGGTTCAGGACCTAGTGTGATGCTTTCTAGTGTGTTGCATAACACTGCTTGTAGTAGCAAACCAAAACCTAAGTTTAATCAACAAACAGTTAGAAATAAACCCGTTGATCTAAACGTAAAATTTCAGAAACCTAATAGGTGGATCAATATAGGACGCAGACTCTTCCCAAAAGAAGTTTCAACATCCCCTAGATCTAACCTTAGATGGATTCCAACGGGTAGAGTTTTCAACACTGTTGGTCTTAGGTGGATTCCTACAGGCAAGATATTAAGTAGTTGCATCAAAACAAGTGTGAAACCCACAACATCTATCCCTGAGGTAGGAAAGGAAATCACCAAAATGGCATGTTCAGGTGTTAAGAAGATTATTGACACTACATCTTTATGCTTCTAACATCTGGAACCCAGTTACCCTTGGGGATCTATATTTCTTCTATCTTGCCCCTCCTATTTTCCTTACAGGTACAACAGCAATGGCTTCGGAATAATTCAGTTTCGGACCCGCACTTCAGCAATGGCTTCTAAGTACAACAGCTTAGGACCCGTTTCTCACCGTCTAAAGCATAATGATCAATCAGCTGCATCGCCATTGTACTCAATCGTCAAGAATTGGAAATTTTGTTTGCTCCACTGTTTGGAGATTCTATAGAAAGTCGTGCTTCAGATGTATCTAATGTTTCCGCTGCACAACCTGATCATATTCTAATTCTAGATACACCCTGAATCTACAACAACAACCGTTGCTGGAGATGCACCTTCAATCGAATCTCTGATTACAGTAGATCAAATTGTTTCCAACAACAATGACACAACTGATGATCAACATAATCAACAAGTTGAGAAGTTTTATCAGCAGTTGATACTCACGAGATATTTTTGGTACTTCACACCTATTCGATTAATTGAACATACATGGTTTCGATGTCTCCAATTTCATCATCAACATACGTGGTGTATGTTTTGATTCATTGAAAACATCGAGGGGGAGAGAGTGTAGGTGATCATTGGTTTCTTGTTTTTCCACATGCTTCTTTGCGAAAACCCAATGCCTTCATGAACTTCTTCAATTAGAGGGAAGAAATGAGACGATTTGTGGTTAAAATTTCTCAAGTTGGTGTTATTGTCTCACTTTCACGGGTTTTCTTGTGTGAAGTTACCCAAATATGATGTTATGATGCCTCACACACGGTCATTTTATCGAGTATTTGCATATACACAGTTGATTAGTATTCCGATAGACCGCAACAATCAGGTGGGAGTCGTTTCATTTCGCCTTTCGTGGTTTGTTTGGTGTGATGTGTCTACATATGTGCGAAGACATTGTTGATTTCTGGCATGTTTCCCTCGAACGGACTTTCTGCAACAATTCAGATTCTCTTGTGTGGTTTTCTGCTCTTCTACAAATTCCGCTGCATACTGAAAACTTCAAAAGTTAGAAGAAATGTCTACTACATCAAAGTTTTGAATCTGCGGATAACGGTTGTCAGTTTGAGGGGGAGCTGATCTTGAAACATCGTCAATTAGGGAGAGGTTAATTTGTTTAATACTTATTACATTTTTTTCCCTAAATGGCTTGTGCACACATAACAGTGTACAACCCGTACTTGTAATGAAAGGACCCTATGGTACGCATCAGTGCCACATTCCTGTAAAAGGAGCGAAAGCTTCTTACTGTTGAGTAAAACTTATCAAAACTTTCATTTTTCAAAGTTTTGCTCAACAGAACAAGTACTTCCCCTTATGTTTTCAAAACTTCAAAAGTTAGTATCACTTGTTGAGGGGGAGTATTTGCGAAAATCTTTGCTCAAAATCTAATGTTCTTGAAATCCGTTTCTTCCCAAAGGAATTTCCAACACCTCAAAAAGCATATTTTAATCAACATGTTTTCAAAAACAACATTCATTCATATGCTATTTTTGAGGGGGAGAAATGTGATTAAAATTGTTGATCAGGAAGTTATGGAATCTCATAACGTGCTCGACTCAGATATCACCAATGAATTGACGATCTTTGAATGTCAGTAATCGAAAAGATAAGTCTTCCAAGACTTATCTTAGTAGAATGTACCAATTCGAGACACTCTTGATTGACATGAACTTTGACGGGTCTAACCTCCTTTTCAAGGAGTGTTTACATCTTCAAGGTAGTTATTAGAGCTAGTTGTCACCTAAAAGCTGACAATGTAACTCTTTAACTATACAACGTAACCGTGTCTCGCGGGGAATTGTCTATCAAGAGTCGATCAATTCAAAAGTGCGAGCTCTTCCCTCTCTGTGCAGATTTCAGTCAAAACTCATAAGCACATGTGGAGGGGGAGTATTTCTGAAAAACCAAAAACTCTCAAGGTGTTAGCAAAACATGTTTTTCATCATAAACGTCTTGAGAGATTTTTCAAGAAAAGGTTTTGTGGCAACATAGGATAGTCATGGAGTTAAAAGGTGACTAAGTTTAGGAATAAACGTCCTATGATCCGCCAGAGCCGGAGGGATCTACCCAAGGACACCACAAATAGTTAGTATTTAGAAGTTCTTAGGTATGATTGAAAAAGGAGAAAATGAGAATCGGAGAAAGAAGGAGTTGAAGAATTAAAAAGAAAAGTTAAAGAAAAGGGTGAAAAGAAATAGCCCTCCAAATTATTCAACTTAGGGCAGACACCGGGTTCAATTCATATGCTACTGGTTGTCACAAGATGACACCGGTATTGAAGACAAGTCGTCATGGACCCAGTGACGCAATGCACTAAACCTTCTAAGCCACTCAAGTTCTCTCAAAAGAGCTTGTTTCATTCTCACAGGGAACCCTACGTAATCTATCGACTCTCTATTAGAGATTGTTGGTATTGAAGAAGGAGACCCTCTCCCTAGTCTCCGCTCAGGAATATCAAAACGCACTAATCGAGTCTAGAGCCTTGAGATTCATCAAAAGATCTCTTAGGAACACCTTATAATTCATCACTTGTTTGTTCAAACAATAAGGACACAAGTGACATTTTTCCAGAGTCCTACGCAGATCTTAGCAATCTGTCAGAACATTTATGAGGGGATTCACAATTGTGATCCTCAGTGATTGAATGGAAATTCCTGCCAGGGTCAACATCAAACAGCCCTGACAGCAGGTCACTTCGGTAACTCCTTGTGGGTTATGCTTAGTGTGTCTCAAACGGTCTACAGTCGTGGGGTGATGCTTCGGTGTACCTCAGCGACTCATCTGAACTGTAGGTGTATTTCGGTACATCGCGTTATCTCACTTGTGGGACTCCAGTTCAGGAACAGCCTTTGTGAGAATTAGAGATGTGTTTTCACACTATGCTGTTAACACTTTCGAAGTTCAAACTTGTAAGCGCTGGATTATTTCTAACCCATGTTTTATGTTTTTCTTCTTATGGATGCTCACGGGTAGAAAAGATCGTGCAGACTTTTCACATGCTTCTACCAACATCAACACTAATTGAAAGTTCTCTCAAAAAGCAAAGAAAATTTCAGAAAGATTCTACATCAAAGTCAAAGAATCTGCAAAGTTATGAGATAAAGATCAAAGTTAAAGATGTTGATAAAGGCAGATTTCACAACTGATCACAACAACAAGAACAAAGAACAAAGATGCAAAGAATCAAAGACGTCACAAGCCATGAACGCCAAAGAAGTTCAAGACGTCAAACGACCTAAGCAAGACAACAAATGATGACCAACCCTTAGGGGGAGATTGTTAGGAACATGTTTTAATTATCAAGTGTAGGTCATTTCATTTGTAATAGGTCGTTGATACATATGGTTTATAAATGTTTGTAATTGATTTCACAGCTCATGTAGTAAGCCCATGAGCTGTGATAGAAGGTTCTTCTAGAACCAAGGGGAAACACCCCTACTTATGTAAACACTATAAATACCCCCTCCCTAGAAGGGAGAGGGTTGTTGGTTCTAATTACAATTATCATTTTCATTAATCCTTTATTAGTTCCTTCCACTTTCTCTCACTAAAACTTTCTCTTTCTAGAAATACATATTGTTGTGATAAGATGGTGACCTAACAAAATTGTTTAGCACATGGAGGCAAGAGTTCTTTTGAAATAAATTCTTGATCACAATATCCTATGGAAAAAGCCATTTGATTTTCTTTGGTAAATTCTCCCCCTCAATATGTGCATAGGATATTTGAAATCATTTTATCACATAGAGGCAGGAGTTCTTTGAAGTACTTTCACGATCATATTGCCATACAGAAAACCATTAGAAAATCAATCAAGATACTTTATAATGAAACATAGAAATCTTTGTACCTTGATAGTTTATTTTCTTTTGAACTGCTCCCCCCCCCAATATGTGCTTCGAGATTCGAAAGAGTTTAGCACATATGGTAGAGCTGCCTGCACTTTGAGTCAAAACGATCACTTGTTATCAGATTACATATTTAAATCACATTTTCTCCCCCGGTCAAAAAAATCAAATCCTTTGAGATTTTGGATCCCAAGTGATTTAAATAGGTTTAGAAAATATGGGAGAAAACTGTGTTCAGATTAATTTAATTCTGATAGTGGAACAGATTTAGACATTAAAAGATTGTTAGTGTCAGGTATGATAATTTTTTAAGAGATCTTTTAGGTAAACTAAAACATTTTCACAATCAAACAAGAACAGAAAAAATTTCATTTTGAAAGACCTTTGACCTTTGAAGAAAATCATACCATGACATAACATTAAATCTTTAAATCACCACTTTTTGTTGTACAAAACGGACTTGATATGAAGAAATATCATTTGAAAATATGTTATTATAAATCACTCTCCCCCTTAATCGATGAACGTAGTCGATGATTGAGTGACTTAAGTTTTGATAAATTGAAGTCCGGTGATTTTCAAAATTAAGTCCAATTAATTTTCAAAACAATATTTTCCATTTTCAAAACAATATTATCAAAATTGTTTAAAATTGGTATCATTCACTACTTTTCCTGCACAAGATACGTTAGGTGGTTGAGAAGCTTATGTTGTTGCTGTAGGGCTTGGAAGAAAAACCGTCTGCTGATGCAGTGAGACTTCTTACGTTGCATTTTAATGCCAACTGAGGTCAAATTAAGCTCCGTTTCTTCATTTGCTGATAAAGAAAACCATCTGCTGATGCAGTGAGACCTCTTACGTTGCATTTATGCCAACTCTCCATAGAAGTCCAATTAAGCTCCGTTTCTTCATTTGTCAACCCAATATATAGTTACCCTTTCTTTCGGCATCCAATCATCTTCAATTGTGGTATCCGGATCGGGAACATTCTTATTTACCAATATACCTGCATACGTTAGTAGACACAAACAGATATATGGTGGTCGACATCACCCAAACAGCAATCGACTAATAAAAGTCAATTCAACATAACAATCAGTTCATATAAGATATGGGATTTATGTGTTTATCAAACTCTAATCATCTAATCCTAACAATCATATCTTGGGCACCTCCTTTGACATAGGCAAATATCATTTTTAATTAAGCACGTAGGATAGTTAAGAAAGTCCGTTAGATGATGTAAATTTGAAAACATTCTCCCCCTCAATCAATGACTCGTTTTATGAAAAGGTTAAAAGCGCTGAAGTCATTGATTGAGTTTTCAATTTTTACGAAAACACTGAATCTGATAAATTTTTAAGCAACTCATTTACCACCAATTTTTGAATACACCAAATATTTTTCTGAAGAATTTTAGACGGAAAAACATTTGTGTAGGAACAGCAGTCCTTTGACATACTTTCCTCAATTTGTTTTTAGGATAAGTGCACGAAATTTTTGTGAAAATCGTTTAAGCGTGGCACTTTCCTTTCTTGAAAAACTGGTTGCTATCAGAAATAATAGCAAGCCATGATTTAAGCATGGGTTACAGTCTGAAGTAATTGCAAGCCATATTTTTAGACATGTTTAGAAAGAAATATTTACACCTCATGCTCGAACTTCATCTATGGTCCCGTGACATTATTGAATGACATTTCTAAGACAACAGATGTTATCGATACCAGAAGACATGTCTTGAGAAAACATATTTTTGGTCTTTTTCAAATTTTCTGATTTTTATGGGTTTTTATAGGTTTTATATTTTTCTATTTTGTTTTGCTGGTTTTATATTTTTGTATTTTGCTTTTCTGATAAATATATACAAAGATAGTTTAGATGATATAGTTTAAGAAGATGATGATACGAGTACCGAGATAAGGATATCCAGCAGCCCCGTTGTAGAAGATAGAAGTCATCATCCCTAAAACTTTCACCACCAAAGCTTCCGAGGCTCTTGCATTGAAGAAAGAAATTGAACCATCTGAAAGTGAGACTTTGTCAGCTTCCCCCCAAACCGAAAATCCTTTAGCTAAGCAGATTCAAAGCTTTCTTTCAAGCTTCTTTTAGCCAGGTGCACAAAGAAGCACACCATTATCATAAATCCCGATGCTCCATTTAAGAATGATAATCGAGGTTCTCCGTTCGGGGTTATATCATCCAATAGAAGAACATCAATGTTTCATCCCACACTTAAATAATCTTCTCATATTTCTTTTCAATTGACGTCTGAAGCGATCCATTCCAAAAGGTGTCAAGAGAACAATTCCCCCAAGTAGTTGAATTGATGCAGTCAGTCTCTTTGTATAATGCTCAAGAACTCTCCCAAATACACATCATGAGGGTAATGAAGAACACCTCCCCAATGTTCACATCTTTCGTCCCTGATGATTGTATATGAAGCTCAAGAACCCGAAGTACACCAATATCCAAGAACTCTCCCGAATACACATCATGCCCGGAGAGAAAACACCTCCCCAATATTTGTGGTAAACAATGGCTTTCTTCCCTGATGATCGTGTATGAAGCTCAAGGACCCGAAGTACACACATACCCCAAAGAGAGAACAACCGATAACATTGAAGAAGCAGGCCGAATCACTGATTATCTCTGCAGATGACAATCTCTGCGGAAGTCAACTCCGGAATAAGTGATTATATATTTGAATCCCTGATTAAGCCCTCAAGTGAGATCATCACACACTTGTGTACCTCTTATACCTTCAGAAAATTTCTCTAATCATCACTTCCCCCACATATTTGGAATAATAACACTAAACGCCTTGATGAGTAAAACCTTGAGTTTCTCTGCGGTCATGACATTCGTCTTCCCGGGATATCTTCAACCACTTAGAAGAATTAAGTTCATCAATTTTACTCGCCATGAGTCAAACCTTGAGTTTCTATGCGGTAATAACATTTGTCTTCCCGGGATATCTTCAATTACTTAGAAGTATTAAGTTCATCAAGTTTACTCGCGTTTAGGTGCTTGTCTCCTTCCCCCTTGCTGGTTTTGACACTTCAGAATCAGCAAAACATTATAAGCCCAAATACTTGAAATCTGTTGAGAAGATCATTTGAAGTCTTTGTGAGAATCAACATGCTGAATAATGTGAGCAAGTCTAATTGGGGATTAAATTCGACATATCACTCTCCCCCACTTAGTGCTCTCCCGTAAACCGACAATCTATTTGATAAATGCCCAGATTAAGAAGAAATCTTTGGATAATCAAATGCAACTCGTCTTTAGTCTTCTAACATGCAGCAGAAAATGTAGAACCGACTGTAGACTCGACCTTCTTCAAGATTGTCCAATTGGGGAATAGAAAGTCAACATCTTCAACTCACCAAATGCATTCCCGTTAACTTACAAATAGCAAATACCCTTAAATCAAATCCCTCCCAATCAAACAAGAACAGAAAGATGTTCATCAAGGAAATCAACCCCGCAACAGGAAGCACTTTGTCATTTAATCGTATCAGCTCGTGAAGATGTCAACCAACGGCTCTTAGAAGAAACTCCATGTAGAAATGACCCGATAAGAAGAAGCTCGGTTCTTACATGAGTTTGGAGCCATTTGACCATTTATTCTCAAATAACAATCAACCATGCAGAATTATCATACTTCTTCTCCCCCTCAAGAATTGCATACGAAGATGCCATTCTTGATTGAATAAGTGAAATCATCCAAATGTAGTCTATTCACACTTCTCCCCCGTAAAATTATCACATGATGTTGCCATCGTCATTATAGTTGAGCAAGGGGAATAAGAAGACAATCAATGGTAGCCCGGTTCACTTGATAATCGAAAGCACATGGAAAAAGCATGAAGCATGTTGATGAGAATGGTCATTAATGAGAAGATTTCTCTTCTTCCGAAGATAAAGCGCACTGACACGTACACATTTCTTTTCTTTAGAGTATGAGGCATGAACTAATGTGTTCATACGTCATAAGAAGATTTCTCTTCTTTTGAAGATAAAGCGCACTGAAACGTACACTTTTCTTTTCTTTAGAGTACGAGGCATGAACTGTTGTGTTCATACGTCATAATCTCTCTCTTTTCAAACTCTCTTGGCAAAACATGTAATCACCCCATTATCATTCAATAGGCTCTTTGTTGTGACAGCTGATGGAGAAAACCCAATATGATGAATTTGACCCTGAAGTAAACTAACCCGAACTCGTGACTTAAACTTGCACATATGTAACAAAGAGTGGTGCCGAGACTTCATCCTCCATTGAATCTCTAAGTACTCTATACTCTTCATCCAACCAACCATTAAGTAATAGACGTACATCACCTCTTGAAAATCCACAATTGAAAGTGACACTGAGCACTACAACGTAACTCCTTAAAGTGATAGTTATTTTGTGGTGGTAAGAGCCCAATTCCCCAACTGGTAAAAGAAAAGGTAAAAGACACCAACAATAACTAGATTTCCAAGTCTTTGTTTTTGATAATAAACTCGAACAAGGATCATGAAGAATCTTCACCCAACCATCCCCGATACCTTCAGATACTAAGTACACTCGCCCGTGATATTTCACTTCAACCTCAAATAAATAATAGTGAATTAACCCCGTTGTCATATTTTCTAGTTAAAAGCTCAACTCTAGCCTTCTTTGACGTTTTAAGTGAACTATGATAATGGTTTTCATCCCGACCATGATATAAGCACATAACCCCGTAAAACCATGTAATAACCAAACTGCCATGACGAATATCCAACCACACATCCAATTCATGAAGTACACCATTTTATCCCTTCTTCGAAGTAGAAACAGTAGCACCAGCATCAGAGAAGATCCCGACATACACATTCCTTTCTCCAGGATGGTTCCATCATCACGGGATTTTACAATTCTATAGTTTAAACCGAGAAATAGTTTCTTTCGCGGGATTTTACAAAACCAAGAATAAACCGTAAGATAGATCCGGAAATGCACTTAACTATTACCAGGATGTTTCCATTGTCACGGGATTTTACAAGTCTATGATTTAAATCGAGAAATAGTTTCTTTCGCGGGATTTTACAAAATCAAGACAAAACCGTAAACAATGTCAGCTTGAATGTGTTATGACAACTTTGGTTCCGGTGAATATCCATTTTAGGGGAACATGCAGCGGTTCATCAACGGTTCATTATCCAACATCAACATTATCATCAACCATCCAATCAACACTTTGGTAAACACATCATTAACACATTATGTCGGCTATTGTAGTGACAACATGGCGAAGTAAACTCGATATGCCAAACTTGAGAATGAAGTAAACTTCCCCATATTTGTTACTTAAACTTTTACTAATCCTTGTGAAGAAGAAACGGTGTACCCTGTAAGATATTGGATTTCACATACACATCAAACCATAACACAAAGTAGACGTACAAGAGGTTTTTAGAGAGAGAAAGTTAGAGGTTTGGGAACTTTAGTGAGAGAAAGAAAAATATTATTATGAGCTCCAACTCTCTACCTTGGAAGGTAGAGAGTATTTATAGTCTTACAATAAAACGCCACACAACGGGCTGTGGATCAGGCATACAGTGGGTAAAGACCCGTCCGTCCTCCACAGTGTTACTTAACTAAATACTACTTAGCTTAAAAGAACTACGACTACGAGCTTTCTAACAATTACATATACTAGAGGTGACCGACTCTTTAATACCTGGAATTTCTAATTCCTAACAATCTCCCCTTAAGGGAGGTCACCTCAAACATATACTAAAATTACATTGAATACAAACAGATATTACATTAAAAATTGTTCGTGCATTCTTGATGTAGCACTTTGCTCCGAAGCTCGTAGTCATTGATTCTTCTCATTGCATGTTTGGTTAATCCAAGTGGAGGTCTTTTACTGATCCACGTGATAATAATTTTGAGCCAGCTTTTGAGATCATCAGCTAACAAAAATCTCTGAGACATCCATTGTGGTGTTGGTATTATGTGATGTTGTGGCTTTCGGACCGACATGCTCACATTCTGGATCATGATATCTTCTCATCAGAGTAGCGGAAGCTTTCGTTGATTCATGATATTGGCAGCAGCGTAGCAGAAGCATGGAGTGAAAATATCAGAGTCATTGATGCACTTATCATGATTTCTTGAGAAATGAATGTATTGTGTGAGCATGCTGCTATGGATTGACCGCTTCATTCTGATCAGCTACAAACGTCGGGTGTACCTGCATAAAACAGTTAGCAATAAAGCGCACGAAAGTGTCTTTGATCACTTTTGTTGAATTGAGGTACACGGCCCACGGTTCCCCATTGATCAGTACAAGTACTGCCTGTGATCAAGTATAATTCCGAAGAATTTCCTTGACAGGGTTTCGCAGCTGCTCTAGCTGTTCTCAAACCGGAACGTCTCAAAGAAGACAACACGAAGTGAGTGAACCAGCGAATAGAAATTCACTGATTGATGAAAAGAGATTTGAAAAACAATCGTGTATCGCACAATAAAAATTGTTTTTGCAATACAACGAAGGTTTTAATGAAAATCAATTATCAATCATAAACACCTTTTGATTTGAAATATTCGTACACGGTCGATGTGCTAAATAAAAGAGTTTTTAAGCACAATGACCGGTTTTTCAAAGGTATCCGTCAATCCATAACCTCAACGAGGATTGATTCAAAAGATTGAATCACTCCATTGTTTCTGTTCAGTTGTCACGTGGTTGATCTATTGAATAGATCTCACATGCCACCTACCAGGAGCTTGTATGATGTTGGCTCCAGAAGGCTTTCCATCTTCATTGTGAATATGTATGCATATCACTCAGATGTTCTGGCAATACCACAAGGATAATGCGTAGGACTCAAGATATAATCTCTCTTTCCACATTGTGTGAAATAGAGAGTCTTCATTGAAGGTGTCCTAATGAGATTTATGGATGATCTCGTGGCTCTAGACTCAATTTGTGCATATTTGGATCCTGTATCGGAGACTAGGGAGAGGGTCTCCTTCTTCAATATCAACAATCTCTAAGAGAGAGTCGATAGATAATGTCGGTTCCCCGTGAGAATGAAACAAGTCCTTTTAAGAGGAACTTGAGTGGTTTGGGAAGTTGAAGTGCAGTGCGTCACTGGGTCCATGACATCTTGTCTTCAATACCAGTGTTACCTTGGTAACCACCAGTAGCAAATGAATTGAACCCGGTTTCTGCCCTAAGGTTGAATAATTGGAGGGCTATTTGTTTTCACCCTTTTCTCATTCAATTCTTTTTCATTCTTCAACCCCTTCAGTGCTTACCGAGACTTCATAGCTAGAATCTTGTTAAGTTTATTCCAGTACTAGCTCGGACTCAGTCCGCACTCTTCCCATATCTCATTTTTCTCCTTTTTCAATATACCTAAGGACTTCTACACTATCTAGTGGATTGTCCCTGGGTAGATCCCTCCGGTTCTGGCGGATCATAGGAACAAATACCTAACCTTATCATCCTTATATCACCATACATAAAGTAAAGTTGGTCGGTTTATTTGGTATTGTTCATCTGCCATTGGAACCAATTGAAAACCATTTGAAAATCAATCCAGATACTTGTGATATATTATCAAAGCATTTTGTACCTGAATTGTTTTGGATATTTTTAGAACAAGAGCTCCCCCTCAACATGTGCATCAAGTGTTTGAAATCGTTTTGCACATGGAGGCAAGAGAAAGAATTAACTTATTTGATTACCATATTCAAAAAAATATCAACATCACTTCCCTAATCAAATCAAGTAGATAAAGCATTTTGGGGAAGGATGAGGTTTTCATAAGCTTGCTCCCCCTCAATATGAGCATAGATATTTGAAAATGTTTTGCACATATTAGGAAAAGACTGCACATAGAGATAAGTTGATCATGTTTCAAATATTTGTGGTTTAAGATAGATGCTCCTCCTCAACATGTGCATGGAAAATTTGAAATCGTTTGGCACATGTGGGAAGGAGAGCTTGTACATCCTTATAAAACCATTTACCGAATTATCAGTTTAAATCCAATTTAAATCACAAATTCTCCCCCGATCACAATTATCAAATCATTTGAGATTTGTGATCTCTGTAGATTTAAATTGAATTTGAAAGCTTTTAAGGAGAATTGTGACTTGATTATGAAAACGTTTTAACTGATAAGGATCGGATTTTGAGACTTTAAACTCCATTGAATAAACATGCATGATTATCTTTTGAAAATAATTGTATGGCAAATAACTTTTTGATTTAATTGAAATCATTCTCCCCCTCAATCAATGATATAAGTTGTTGATTGAGAGATAGATATTTTGACAAACTTTTAAGTCCAGATGATTATCAAAAATAGAGTTCGAGTTATTTTTCAAAACAACTAGTTTTCATTAGATAGTAAGGATTAGTTTAAAGAATCAGAGCAAGAAATTTGAAAACCACAAAAAAGTATGGCTTTGTTATGTCTTTGAAAAGCGGGTTACTGCCTGAAATGACAATAAACCATTGTTTCTCTTTCTCCCAAAAATATTTTTTTGATTTTTTGATTTTTTTTTTTTTTGAAAATTCGAACAGCATCTAAAGTCCCGTATCATTCTTTGAATGACAACATCAAGACCGTAGATATAATCAAATCGAGAAAAACATGACAAAATGACAATATTTTTTGAGGATTTTTCGAATTTTACAAATTTTTTATGGATTTTGAAAGTTTTATATTTTTATATTTGATTTTTGAAGGTTTTATAATTTTGTATTTTGTTTTTTGAATAGATATATACAAGAGATAGATGAAAGAAACCTTTTACTCCTCGTCTTCCTCTTGAAGACATTTGAGTGTTTCTGGTTGAAGGCTTTTAAGGCCAAGTCGTGAAAGAATAAACTCAAGACGTTCTCTAGGAAGAGCTTTGGTGAAGATGTCTGCTAACTGGTATTCAGTCCTCACAAAGTAAAGTTCCACCACAACGTTTTCCACTTGTTCCCTGATGAAATGATGTCAAATGTCGAAGTGCTTTGCTCTTTAGTGTTGTACGTTGTTGCATGAGAGAGCAATAGCACTTTTATTATCACAGTACAGAGGGATTTTGTTAAATTCAAAGCCATAGTTAGATAATTGGGATCTCATCCATAGGATTTGAGCACAACAAGATGACATGGCTATGTATTCAGCCTCTGTAGAGGAAATAGAAGTACTCATTTGCTTCTTTGAAGACCAGCTCACAAGCTTATCACCCAAAAACTGTGCACCTCCAGACGTACTTCGACGAGTATCTTGACATCCTGCATGATCAGCATCTGCATAGGCTGTTAGTGACATACCGGTGTCCTTCGGGTACCAAAGTCGCATACTGATGGTTCCTTGGAGATACCGAAAGACCCGTTTAACTGCTTCAAGGTGCTTTTTAGTAGGCTTAGCCTGGTATCTAGCACACATGCAAACAGCGAACAAGATGTCTGGTCTACTAGCTGTGAGGTACATCAGGGATCCAATCATACTACAATATTTCGTTTGGTCTACCATGATCCCTGAGTGGTCCTCATCTAGTTTGGTACGTTCAATCATGAGAGTGTCAACAGGGTCACTTGAATTAAATCCAAATTTCTTTAAAATCTCATTTGCATATTTAGATTGATTTGTGAAAATGCCTCCGGGACTTTGTGAAATTTGTAGTCCTAAGAAAAATGACATTTGTCCCATCATTGACATTTGAAATTTAGAACCCATTTCATTTGAAAAACGGTCACACTCATTGGGGTCAGTCGAGGCAAAGATGATATCATCAACATAAATTTGAACATGAATTAAATGTTTGCCTGACTTCCTGGTGAACAATGTTGGATCAACTGCTCCTTTGCTAAATCTGGTAGATAGAAGAAACTTTGATAGCGTATCATACCATGCCCTTGGAGCTTGCTTTAAACCGTAAAGAGCCTTCTTCAAACGATAAAAGTGAGTAGGATACTGATAACGCTACACGCGTCGTTCGGGGTCAAAGGAACTTCCTTTTCTTTGAGCAAGTTTTATAACACCCTAGGCAGTGAACTTAATCGTTGTAGTGTAGTAATTAGGGTAAGCCACGGGTATTGATATCGTTCTCTAGGGGAATAGTGTCGTTAGGCTGAAGTGTATGTCGATTTAAGTCTAAAGGTGAGGGATGATTATTTTTGTATTTTTATATTTTATGAAATGGAAAGGTACGAATTTCGGGTATTGGATTTGGGGGGTTGGTATTTCTACCGATTACTCTACTATTATCTAATTATCTAAACTAAGGTTGTGGGAGTCTATGTCTAATTAATGTGTGCTCGTATGATAGTTTAAAGATGTGTTTACTTAGGTTATACTACTCCTTAATTATCTCCTATTGATGGTTGAGTTGTCACGTCCTTATTCTTAGTTGCGTTGTGTGTCTAAAGTTGTAGGGTATGCGTTTCTCCCTAACTCTTTGAACTTACCAAAGGGTCTCGTCTACAAAACCCACTAGGGATGATAAACTCTTACTCTAAGGCACTCTTTGGATAATTTAGCCTACAACTACTCAGGTAATCATATTCTAAGGTTCACAAAGATGAATCAAGCATTAAGTACACAACGAATGACCTATCGCATTACTAGATCATTAATCAACTAAGATAAGAAACAACCAATCAATATTCAATAATTAAGTTTCATACTTCCTAAGCAAACACACAAATAAATAAGCCGGACATGGAGAACATGCAAGCATACACACAAATAATCAAAGACATAATTGAATTAATGAAGTAAATACTTATCTTGATGTAAGATAGGGTTTAAAACCCTAAAATACTGTACAAGACACCTTAGGTTCGGTTTTAGGTTTTTACTCCAAAAAGACTCTCTTAAAACTGAAAAATTCGGATTCTATATATAAGATTACATATGCGACGGCGTCATCTTATGTTTCGTGACGCCGTCGTGTCGCCGTCATTAGGGTTTTGTCTTGGCCACGTTAACCTTGCGACGGCGTCACCTTATGTCTGTGACGCCGTCCTCTTCAGCTTCTGACGTCGTCTGGGTCGCATCTAGGCCGTCTGAGTAGCAACGGCCTACTCTTTTAAAGCCCGACGTCGTCACTTGAAAATAGGGTTTTTGGCTTCTGTATCGTCACAAAAAATCCTCCGACGGCGTCGCAATTAACACCTGACGCCGTCGCCTTCTGTTTTCAGCAGCTTTGAGTGTCTCGATTCTGACTTTGGCCATTTTCTTCGTATATTCGCGCCTTTTCGTCCAAATAAGTGCCATTCCAGCATTTTGCCTTCAAGAGACCTAAAAAGTGAAAAGGAACGATATTAAGCAATAACGGATACAAAAGTGATCAAATAAGGGCTTAAACGACCCCTCAAAATGGTACCTTTTAAAACCTTATCAAATATCCCTACACTTGTTATTTGCTTGTCCTCAAGCAAATGTGCTTTTAGCCAATTAATTTATAAGTTAGGGGTCATGAAGCATTAATTCAAAACGGTCCACAACACATATAAGCCCCGCAAAAGTCATAACAAGCACAGAAATTACATACTAGCACCTCACATGGGGTGTTTGGGTACTCACATCTCTCTCGGGTGTATATATGAAATATAACAAATAGGAAATGGAAGATAAACACTCATTAACCGGTCCTAGTACATAGATTACCATAGGCTTGAGAATAGATCAAACCTCCATCGCTTTGGCGTAAGCACCTAGGAAAGACTATCAAAGAGGTCTTTTAAAGGGTTGTAATGTTAGGCTTACGGTAGGGAAACAAGGGTTTGGTGGGATAGGCTATTTAGTGGTGGCAAGTCAAAAATCTATATGTTAAATGCATACGAAGAATGGCGTTGCTAAGCCAAGACTCGACACTCTAAAACTCTAGGTAACGGAAATAAACAAACATAAATTTAAAGGATAGATGTAGGATAGTAGCCCGTATGTTTTTTTTTTTTTTTTTTTTCATACACTTTTACTCTACCATCCTCTACGGTAACATCAAAATGATAGGGATTTATAGGCACATCCCTACACTTGAGTTTTTATTACTCTAACACTAATTTGACCCGAATTGAAAAGATCAAAACACTTGGGGTACATTATTACGCAAACAAAGGGAATTTGAATTTAACGTTCCCTTCCCGTCATTTCATAAACTTTAACTTTTCCCATGAATCCCAATCATCCCAAAACTGTATACAAAGGATATGACTCGACTTAGCAACTCATGCAAGCAACCAGATAATTGAACTAAGGGTTTAGGGTGATAACAATAATGCACTAAAAGTGAGTGCATAAAGGGTAGGCTAAGGCGATTTGGGTGTATATTTGGGGGTAGGGTGTAAGCAATGCTCTTCATTGATATTCCGGAAAAACCGAAAAATCACGAGAACCGCGAAAAAGATAGGCTCTGAGGGGTTAACTAGGGGTATCGTGTACTAAAGATGAGTACAACGCAAAGGGTGTGGGGGAATTACTCAACCGATGTGGAAGAAGTAATTATATTACGGGTATCAAACAAGGGTTATCCTAATGCCTCTTATCATTTAGTTATTCCTAACTACACAAGTGTAGTCTCACTTGCGATCTCGGAGTGCATCACAAAACAAGTTCTAGAATCTAATATACTACCGGTTCACACTCTAAGCATTAAAGATGAATGCTTTAATTCCTACTAATCTAAGGGCGATCCTCACATTTTGGGTGGAATTTGGGTGGTAAAGGGTTTTTTGTGCTAGTCATGCAACTTCCTATCCGTGAGACGCTTTTGTTAAGACTAATGGCCCACTCCTATATGTCATGAAAAATTTTAAATTTGGTGCCAAAATTACCCTAACCGACATTTTCTCATGGTTTATTACACAATCACAATTGGACAAAGCAAATAATCAAGGATAAGCATAGTTTCAAAGTTCCCATTTTATTTTCCCTCCCTACACTTAAACTGAACATTGTCCCCAATGTTCCCCGAAAGTATCAAAGTTATGATAATTGGAAGGTAATTAAAAACGAAAGAAACTAGTACTCCCCTGATTAGCTCGATAGGATCCGTGTGTGAAGTAGTGGTTAAATCCTTCTTCAAGAAGAACGTTAGCGTTAAAAGCTTCTTCTCATCTTATGTATCTTCTTCTTGGTAAATTAAACCTGCATACTTTAAGAAAACAAACAACCCAACGCATCAAACCGAACAAACAAAAATCTCAACAAGATGTAATTCCAGACTTAAATAGGATATAATGCTTGTGGAATGGATGTTTGCAGATTTTCTAGAAAATTAGGACCTGGAAAATTCCAAAAATTTATAAGTAGCACAGAAAACGAGAAAAAGTAGTAAGCAATTTCTACTCCTCCTGACGCCGTCAGGTTGCAATCCTGACGCCGTCAGGTTATCCTGACATAAACTGGCCTGCGATTTTCTGCAAAAATTCTGGAAAATTTATATCTTTAGAATCTGGAAAAATTCCTGCAAAACATCCATTATGACTCGATACAAGCATTTGACTCTAACAAACACACATATATATCTTTTAAATAATTGTAATTCTCATGTTCACGTTTCTTTTGAAAACGTGTGTAATCCTCCCTACACTTATCCCTTATGTAAAATACCTTTATATGTAATTAAGATGAGGTTAAAGACAAAATAAAGCATTTTTACAAATTCAAACATGAGAATAAACAATTAATAAAAGACATACGACACACAAATGAAAATGAAAAACAAATACACATGGGTTGCCTCCCAAGAAGCGCTTGTTTTTGTTCGAGTCACGAGCCTGACTCTACCCTTATTTAACAGATAAAGGGGAAGTTTTTCCTACACTTAAGTTTAAGTGCGGGTGATAGTAGCAATACACACCCTTAGGGTGGAAATTTGCTACGTGAGGAGAGGGTGATGGGTGATTTATATGCTCAAAGGAGTGTGCTCCATTCATTATAACCTTACCTAAGTCTATTGGTGTAGTGGGTGAATCAAATCTCCTTCCTAAAAATGGATCATCTTCTATTAACTTCAAAAGATTCTTAGTTAAGGATCCATCTTGACCTAATAAACCCGGTTTAAACCCATAGTGTTTCTTGTTATCAACCATGAATGGGTGATATAAGTGTGTAAGGTCATGGGTTACTCCTATATTAGCTTCCACTCTACATGGCCTAAAATCTATCACCTTTATCAAGCAACTACCCGGACTATCTATTTTGATGGGTGGATTGGGGCCTAATTCAATTCCAAGATTCACATCTAAAGACGGAACATTGGGTAAGGTTTTTGGTTGAGGCTCCGGTTCATCAAAATTAGGAACTTCCCTAGGACTAAGAGAGAGGTCATGACAACAAGCATCTAAACCTACATTCTCTAGTGGCGTTTGGTCCAAAGGTTCTCTATCAATTGGGGCTCCTATAGTCTCTTCTACTTTTTCCGGGTAAGTTATAGGTGATGTGTGTTCCTCAAGTGATGGTAGGGCTTGTGGGGTTGGAGTTTCCACCTTTTTCTCCATTATATCTAGATCTCCTAAATGTTTGAAATCTATCCCACACATGCAACTAGGTATTTTAGCTTCAACCATCTCACAATCTTGTTTGGGTTTAGGTTTCATGTTCTTAAAAACTAGGTCTTTTTGATCATGATTCCTAAGGTTAGATAAATCCTTCTTATCCATTTCCTCAAGTTGTAACAACTGAAGGTTTATGCATAGGAGGTTTTTCTGAAAAATTCTAAAGATGGTGTCACTAAAAGGAGTTGATCTTGACAACGATCGTAGAATAGAAGCCACACAAACACAAAATATATCAAATCCATCCAATCTTACACCCTTCTTCTTTTGGATATCTCTAAGTTCACTCACAAATTCATTAGAACAATAAAAACCAAACCAACTTGCGAAATTCAATTGTTCCTCATTTGTTAATGATTCAAATGCTACTTCACTTGCCATAGCGACAAATGAAAGGGGTTTTACGAACACAAACACAAAGAAGGGGGATAGACTACAAGGAAGCTAAGAAAAAGAAAAAAAATCTCACTTGATAGGAATCTTGTGAGTAGACCTAAACGAGATATAAATCAAGCCTAAACAATAACTATTCCCCGGCAGCGGCGCCAAAAACTTGATAACGCTACACGCGTCGTTCGGGGTCAAAGGAACTTCCTTTTCTTCGAGCAAGTTTTATAACACCCTAGGCAGTGAACCTAATCGTTGTAGTGTAGTAATTAGGGTAAGCCACGGGTATTGATATCGTTCTCTAGGGGAATAGTATCGTTAGGCTGAAGTGTATGTCGATTTAAGTCTAAAGGTGAGGGATGATTATTTTTGTATTTTTATATTTTATGAAATGGAAAGGTACGAATTTCGGGTATTGGATTTGGGGGGTTGGTATTTCTACCGATTACTCTACTATTATATAATTATCTAAACTAAGGTTGTGGGAGTCTATGTCTAATTAATGTGTGCTCGTATGATAGTTTAAAGATGCGTTTACTTAGGTTATACTACTCCTTAATTATCTCCTATTGATGGTTGAGTTGTCACGTCCTTATTCTTAGTTGCGTTGTGTGTCTAAAGTTGTAGGGTATGCGTTTCTCCCTAACTCTTTGAAATTACCAAAGGGTCTCGTCTACAAAACCCACTAGGGATGATAAACTCTTACTCTAAGGCACTCTTTGGATAATTTAGCCTACAACTACTCAGGTAATCATATTCTAAGGTTCACAAAGATGAATCAAGCATTAAGTACACAACGAATGACCTATCGCATTACTAGATCATTAATCAACTAAGATAAGAAACAACCAATCAATATTCAATAATTAAGTTTCATACTTCCTAAGCAAACACACAAATAAATTAGCCGGACATGGAGAACATGCAAGCATACACACAAATAATCAAAGACATAATTGAATTAATGAAGTAAATACTTATCTTGATGTAAGATATGGTTTAAAACCCTAAAATACTATACAAGACACCTTAGGTTCGGTTTTAGGTTTTTACTCCAAAAAGACTCTCTTAAAACTGAAAAATTCGGATTCTATATATAAGATTACATATGCGACGGCGTCACCTTATGTTTCGTGACGCCGTCGTGTCGCCATCATTAGGGTTTCGTCTTGGCCACGTTAACCTTGCGACGGCGTCACCTTATGTCTGTGACGCCGTCCTCTTCAGCTTCTGACGTCGTCTGGGTCGCATCTAGGCCGTCTGAGTAGCAACGGCCTACTCTTTTAAAGCCCGACGTCGTCACTTGAAAATAGGGTTTTTGGCTTCTGTATCGTCACAAAAAATCCTCCGACGGCCTCGCAATTAACACCTGACGCCGTCGCCTTCTGTTTTCAGCAGGTTTAAGTGTCTCGATTCTGACTTTGGCCATTTTCTTCGTATATTCGCGCCTTTTCGTCCAAATAAGTGCCATTCCAGCATTTTGCCTTCAAGAGACCTAAAAAGTGAAAAGGAACGATATTAAGCAATAACGGATACAAAAGTGATCAAATAAGGGCTTAAACGACCCCTCAAAATGGTACCTTTTAAAACCTTATCAGATGCTCTTGATTCACAAATCCTTCCGGTTGGCTGACGTAGACGACTTCTTTAAGATCTCCGTTCAGAAATGCCATCTTTACATCCATCTGATAGACTACCATGTTCTTACTAGCAACATTAGCCAAAAAGATTCTGATTGCCTCGATTCGAGCAACTGGAGCAAAAGATTATTCAATGTCAATACCCTCCTCTTGACGGTATCCTTTAGTAACTAATTGAGCCTTGTTCTTCAACACATCACCATGCTCATCAAGTTTCACTTTGAAGATCCATTTTAGAGCAATAATCATAGCACAATCTGGAGCAGGTACTAACTCCCATACATCAAGTCGATCAAACTCATGAATTTCTTCTTGCATGGCATTGAACCAGCTGTCTTCATTCATGGCAGTTTTAACATCTTTTGGTTCGATCTTAGAGAGTACGAAGTTGAAGAAGCACCATAAGGCATCGGTTGCAAGTTGTTTCCGTGTTGATACTGGACGAGAGGGATTTCCAATGATGTTGTCTAATGGATGATCGTAAGTCCATTTTCTAAGGTGTTCATGTGGCAGTATTTGAGGGACTGAGGTAGCAGAGTCGATGTCTCCAGAAGAAGATGGTTCTGATGATGATTCAGGAGCAAATATGTTTTCAAATGGAGCATCTTCAGGAGTAGCAAAGGGATTAACTTCATCATTGATGCCAGAAACAGTTCCATGATGTACATTCAAAGATTGATGATTTGTTGATGAGACTGAGTTCTCAGCAGTAGGTGCTTCTTGACTTAATGATATTGAGACTGAAGGATTGACTTCATTCTCAGAGATATGAGCAGCCTCTGTTGTGGGAATTGGCAGTTCAATAGCACTTGGCTCATAGAGTTCATCAAACATCAGATCAAACAATTTCTTCAAATCATCTTCAGTTGGAGGTACATATGAAATAGCTGGAGAGGAATTTGGTACAAGGGATGAACCAATGGGACTGTTTTGAAGAGCGGGTCCAGAACTGGGTTGTTCAGGAGCCATTTGACCGGTCAGCTCATCAAACGTGACGTGAATTGTTTCCATGATATTTCGGGTTCTCTTGTTGTATATTCGGTATCCTTTTCTGTTTTGTGCATAACCTACAAATACTCCAATGTCTGCTTTAGCTCTAAGTTTGCCTAAATCTTGGCCCTCATTAGTTGGATAACACAATGCACCGAACACACGAAGGAATGAAAGATTAGGTTTTCTGTTGTGGACAAGTTCATATGGAGTTTTTCCATGAGCAGTGTGAATCAGGGATCGATTTTGGGTGTAGCATGCAGTGGCGATGGCTTCACCCCAGAGAAACATTAAAACTTTTGAGTAAATCGGCATTGTCCTTGCGGCTTCCACAAGAGTTCAATTTCGTCTTTCAACTACACCGTTCTGTTGAGGAGTTCGAGGAACACTTCTTTGATGACTGATTCCAATACTTTCATAAAACTCACTAAGTTGTTTGTTAACAAACTCAGTTCCATTGTCTGTTCGGATGATTCTGACCGTTTTGTTAAGACGAACCTGCAGCTGTTTGATGAGTTTGATGATGATATTTGGAGTTTCATCCTTTGTCTTTAAGAACTTTACCCAGGTGAATCTAGAGAAATCATCAACCACAACTAACACATATTTCTTCCCAAAGATATTCTGCACTCTCATGGGTCCACATAAGTCCATGTGAATTGTATGAAGAACTTCTGTGACAGAGTTAGTAGGTTTGGGTTTATGGGCATACTTCTTGCTTTTTCCCAATTGGCATGCTGAACAAAGATGATCCTTTTCATACTTAAGTCTAGGTAAACCTACAACTAAGTCCTTTCTGGAGAGATCATTGATGGTGCCGAAGTTCAAGTGATTGAGACGACGATGCCATAGCCATGACTTTGTTTTAGAAGCCTTTGACAACAAGCAAATTGGAGAAGACTTCATCATATCTTCGATAGAGATGGTGTATAGATTTGAACCATGTGAACCTCTTAAAAGTTCCTTACCATCAAGTTCTCTAACGAAACAAGTATGTTTTCTGAAGGCTACTTCTAGATCAGAATCGCAGAATTGACCAACAGAGAACAGGTTATGACCAAGACCTTCTACATAATATACTCTGGAGATAACACTTTTACCAACAACATAATCTCCATAACCCATAATTGCACCGAAATGATCATTCCCGAATCTAACTGTCCCGATGAATTTGCTCAAGAAGTTCATGAGCCGCGACTGGTCGCCAGTCATATGCTTGGAAAAGCCTGAGTCCAGGTACCACATAACGATTTGAACGATCTGCAGTTGAACACAGACAAGAATGGATAACTGGATAATTGGGATCCCCATGCAAGAATGGGTTCCATTTGGTTAGTAACAATGGTTGGAACACCCACATCAGAAATAGAAGCATCCATATCAGAAATTAAGGCAATGGAATCATTATGAATAGATGCAGTACTAGTGTCTGTATTAGCCCTATTCAAAGTGTGCTCACTTCTTAAGGGAATAGTTCTACCAGTAGGCATCCATTTTCTAGTGGGCATTGTCTGATTAGTCTTATGACCAACAGGTATCCAATGATAGCCTATCTTACTAAATGTTCTTCCTGTGGGTTTCCATTGTTTTCTAACTTTCTTTCGCCTTTGTCTTTTTGCCTTCTTAGCATGATATTTTTCATTGACAAGATTCACTGGGGATTTGACAGTATTAGACAAAGTATTCATACCATATACATGATTAGCAACAAAATTCAAGCAGACATCATTACAAGGTTTGCAAATAGTATCAGAATTCGAATTAATTACAGTACGCCTATGGCTAATACTAGAATCAACACGATTCGTTTTATTCGGCTCAAACTTAAAGTTCCTAGATTGGTCTTCTACTCTCTTCCAATGCACATTTTTAGCTTGCGAGGTCCTGTCATTTCTTGTATTGTCTTGAGACTTTGACCTGCTCGCTTTAATGTCACTGATTACTCCTGTAGATGGAATAGGAACATTAGTTGGTTTTGCTACTCTTTGCTTCTCTTGTTTAGATGTGCTGGGATCTGAACTACATGCAGGCACACTAAGGTTCACTTTCTTAACACTAGACATGCTGGGATTTGTACTTCTGGAAGGCACACTAGAGTTTGCTTTCTTAGTATTAACAGATCTGGAATCTGAACTACTTGAAGGCACACTACGGATCACATTCAAAACATCGGGCATCGAATGAATATCATACTTGGCACTAGGCATAGAACAAGGAATCAAAGGATTAACTCTCTCACCTAAGGACTTTAGGCATATTGTAATTAAGCATTCTAGAATTTCTTGAGATCGTTTGGCATATAAGCATGCAAGCCCAATTGCATTGTCAAGTGGTTTCTCTAATTTATCCTCTTCAAGAATCTCACGTAGACATTCTAGACAATCCTTAAGGGATGAGAAATATGTTTGAATAGCAAGTTTGTTATTCATGAGATGAGGGGGAACATATTTCACAGACAAAGCATATTTGTTACTAGAGTGAACCTTTGATACACCATTCTCCCCATTGGTCATTGGCATTTTCCCTTTTACCTGGCTCTTCAGATTCTCAATTTCCTTTTGCAATGAAGCTATTTGTTCGTTGTTTTTGTTACGAGTGGCCTTTATTGATTCAAATAACTCATTGAAATGACGTTTAACCTTTTCATTTTCTTCTAGAAAACTTTCGTTTTCCTTTTGTAATGCATTTACTAAGTTTTGAAGATGAAACGTTTGAGAATTCTGAGAATCTAAAGGAGGAGGCATTTGGGAGCCAGTCACATTGTTCTTTGCACCCTTTAATTGAGAGATTTGGGCTTTCAATTTTCTGATCGTGTTACAAAGAGCATGAATCTGTTCATCACGTTTGTTTATTTGAAAAACTGCATCAAACTCTGGAGCATCTGAGGATGTCTTGATATTTGAAGTTTTTACATTTTCTTTAAGATGTTGATATTTTAGTTGTAGATTAAATGTTCAACCTCTAATTTAGAAAAATGTTTAATCACATGTCGTGATCATCCAGTTCAATTTTCTCAGTTAGTTTAGAATTAGTCTTTTCAAGCTCAATGACGCGATCATGGGAGGGCAACAGATAATTCATGAAATTGAGAAGCGTTAATGGAACAATTTGTAGCAGTGAAAAACATATCTTGAGCAACACATTCAGTAATAAGAGTCTCATTCAATGTATGCAAGTTCTTTCTCTCAATCTCATTATATTTTAGTGCACGCTCATAATCACTAACCTCAACTATCATTGCATCAAATTCCTTTTCCATTTCTTTAATGTCTAAATTCATTCCCTTTTTAAGACTTTCAAAATGATCTTTTAGTTGTTTAAAGAAAGGCATGACTTCAGTTAAATAACATTCTTTTGTTTGCTCAAAACCCCTTTCCCCTTCAGTAATACCAGTGGGTGTGATCCTTTTCTTGCAAGTTTTCTCAAAATCAACAAATAGTTGAAAGATAACGCATTGACTAATTAAGGTCTTGCTTTTAGTGTCAATAGTTCTAGGAACTAGATGCATTGGTGTATTGGGAGGATACACAGTCGCTTTAGGCATTTTACTAAGGGGAGGGTTTGTTTCAACAATATTTTCCGCTTTCTACTTATCTAAGTCCATTTTCCAGAAAACTTGTTCGGGAGTCAACAATGTTTGAGGCTTAAACATGTTCAAGGAGATCCAATTCTCCTTTTTGTAGTCATGGGGTGTGATAATTATTTTCTTCTCTTTACATTTAGGATCATCTAGTTTCTTGTTCATCTTCTCCCTAGTGACTTCATCTGATTTCTTATCTTCCTCTGTGCACTTAACGCAACTAGGTTTTTGTCTAGGATTAAGAATCTCATTGCCTTCATAGATTACACTTTGAGCTGCTTTTGCAATCTTCCCGTACTCAGGGTTGGGTTTATCTATAATGGGAACACTATGCTTATCGCTTAAAACTCTATGCTTAGTGCTTAAGTGAGCAGTCTGAATGGTATTTCCTTGTACGTACAACTTATTTTCAAGCTTGTTTTTCAAGGTTTTTAGATTAGAAAAATCATTCAAAAGTTTTGATTCCTTAGCACTGAATTCTTGCTTAAGCATTTTAACATTTTCTTGAAGTTCTTGTTTTTGCTTAGCAGTTTTAGAAAGCTTTTCTTGTAAGGAGTTTAACTCTTGTTTTAATACTTCTTCTCTAAACCTACTTTTTCTAATAGTTGTACGCATTTGGTCATCCATTTCCTGCTCACGGGTGGTCAACTCAAATTTTGCACGTTGTTCATAAATAGCAACACGTTCTTTATAGGCATTCAGTTTAGAGATGACAGAATCATCAGGGGCACATGCAGTGAATTCATCAAAAACATAATCATTATTGACTGCAGAAGATGCATCACTTGGTACAATCTCACTTCCACTTTGTTTCTGTTGGGAATTAAGGTAAACTACTGATTCTGCCGAAGCATCTACCGAAGAGATTCTGCCGAAGAAGGATGGATTCTGCTGAAGTCACACTTCAGCAGAAGTGTTAAAGCAGATATCGTATTGCTGCTGAAAGTGTGAATCCACGTAGGAGAGATAAGCTCAGTATAGAGTAAAAGTCAGCGCCGTATTAAAGATAGGTTGGCGCCGAATTATGTAGAGCTTACTCAGAATAAACAATATGATTAACAAAACAATATGATTAGTTGCATGCTTGTCTAGATGCATGCTTGGTCTATGTTAGTATTAGGAGCGTACATTGTAAACGCTCATTAGGGTTTCTTGCCTATATAAGAAACCATGATAGTAGGTAATCGTTAAGCTTTTCTCAAGTCTTTCAAGTCTTGAAAAACATCCGAAACATAGAGTTTCTAAAATTGAAAGATCCATAGAGGATCAAAGAGTTCTTAGTTATTGTAACTTGTATTTACTTTCCGCTACAAAATACAAGTTGTAGAGATCTTCCATTAGTTTGCTTGTGATTACATAGGCAACACTAACGATCTCCGAGTGCTTAAGATCTATCAAGGTCTGTGTGTGTTCAACAAGTGGTATCAGAGCCTCGGGAAAGTCTCTACGATACTAAGAACCATTCTCACCCCCATACAATCAAACATTCATTCACCATGCCTGGATCCGACAATGAAAATGAAGTCACCAACACAAACAACACCAACACCACTTCCATGCAACAGCTCAGTCTCTCAAACAGTAATGGTAAATTTCCTTATTTGAAAAGGGAAGAGTATGATCTTTGGACTATGAAGATGGAAAACTGGATTTCCAATATTGATTGGAATCTGTGGGAGGTAGTAAAGAAAGGAAACAGTCTAAAGAAAATGATTCCTGACAGGGATGGGAAGTTTATCATGGCTCCACCAAAAACTGCTGAAGAGGTGCTGGCTATGCAGAGAGAGCATAAAGTAAAAACTATTCTGCTTCAAGCCATTCCTGAAGATCATCTGTGTGATTTTCACCATATGGATGATGCAAAAGACATATGGATGGCTCTCAAAGCAAGATTCTGTGGAAATGAAGAATCAAAGAGAATGAGGAAGTCCATGCTGAGACAACAATTTCAGGACTTCAATATCTCCGAAGAAGAAGGTATCCACAAGGGATACGACAGGTTCCATAGAATTTTAAGTCAGCTGAACCAGCTGAATGCTAAACCAGATAATGACGATTGCAACTCTAAGTTCTTGCGATCCTTGCCGCCATCATGGTTGCATGTTAGTATAGCCCTCAAGGCTAAAGGAGGGTTGGACATGCTTACCTTTGATGAACTGTATAACAGACTCAGAACCCTTGAACCTGATGTCAGGACTCCCTACCGTACATCTTCTTCTGGCCATGCAGCTTTTGTTGGGACATCTCACTCCAACATGATGGTACCTGCTCCTGGTTCTAACTACTTTCCATCATCTTCCAGTTCCAACTACTTTCCATCATCCTGCACTCCCACTCCACCACATAACACTCGTCCCACTCCACCATGTTCTCAAACTAAGACTAGTAGTGTGATGGAAGATGTTCTTAATTCGTTTGTTGCTGATTATGATACTCAGCAGTATCTTGCATATGAAGACTTTGATCAGTTGGACCCTTTTGAAATGGAGGAGATGAAACTGAAAATGCAGGTGGCATTACTGTCAGTGGACATCAAAAGGTTTGAAGAGAAGTCTGGGAGGAAGTTTGCTTTCAAGGGAAAGGAACCAGCTCGCTTTGATAGGAGAAAAGTCAAGTGCTTCACTTGCCACCAGATGGGGCATTTCTCAAGGGAATGCAAAGACAGGAAAAGTGGAGATGGAGCTAACTACCTTTCCTATCAGCAGAAACAACAGGAAGCTGGAGCTTCAGCAGCTCTCCTCACCATGGATGAACAGGTCAACTGGACTGCACATGAACCTGTGAATGAGGAAGCTCATGATACTGATAAGCTTGGATTGTTGGCAAGGTGTACTTCGGATGAAAGGCATGATCAGTTTGCCTTAATGGGACTATCTCATGTACACAACTGCATATTTGGTTGTAGTCTAAGATACAATGAACTTAAAGAAGAGTATGATGCTATGAAACCTAAGTTTGATGAATGCTATGTAGAAAATGAAGCTCATAAACTAGCATTAAAAACAGTAGAAAGACAAAAAGTATGGTTTCAAAAGAATCAAATAGCTTATGAAGAAAAGATAAAGGTGTTACAGTTTGATCTAGAAGTTGCTAATAATTACTTAAAACTGTCTGAGAAAGCAAAGGATGAAGCTGTGTCTGAGAACCTAGAGCTTAAAGAAAAGGTAGCTGAGGAAATAGCTAGGAATAAACAATGGTTAATTTCAGGTGATAATCTGGCTAGAGAACTCTATAACAGTCAATCAGTAACCTCTGGCTTAGGATTAGGCTTTCAAAAATATGTAGAAGTAGAAGCTAGGTATGATGGTCGTAAATCCACACCTGCAGGATTAGCTAACTTTGTAAAAGAAGGTAATATGCATGCTGTCCCCGGTCCTATTAGAGGTGAATTTATGCCCACAGACCTATCCATCACAGTTGACTTTGATGGATCACATCATCTATATGGCAAAAAGTCAAAAGACTTGCCAGACCCTGATACCTCATCTAATGACTTTGTCTCTTGCTCTGACAGTGACAATTCATCGGATCAAGGGTCTACTTCCTATGAAAGCTGTGATTCAAATGAGAAGTCTGACCTTCCCAAGCCTGAGCCTACACCCAAGCCTGCACCCCAGTCTACTTACAAGCCTTCTAAGGAAGCTGCTGAGGAATCATCTTCCAAGACAGTTTCTTCTGAAGACTTGTCTTTTAAATCTTTGAATAATCAGTCTGTTAAAAACAATTCCTTAAATGTTTCTGTTTTAAGTACTTCTGCATGTAATCAAACATCTCCCTATTTGAATAAATCTTCCAAGAAGAAGACATGTTTTGTATGTGGAAGTAAATGTCATTTAATTAAAGACTGCGATTTTTATGAGCAAAGATTGGGTGCATGTTCTACTCACCAGAAACATAAATCTAAGTGGACCAATGTTGCTAATATTCCACCTTATGTCCCTCAAGCAGCTAAAACTGAATCTCATTGGAGAGGTGCAGTTACCAGACCTTATGTGCAACCAACCAGCCCATACTTTAAACATGGTTATTGGCCTACATATGTTGACTCTATCTATGCTGGGATGGGATATGGGGACACTGCTGTGAAGCCCTCAGCAGGTTGTTCTTGGACTAACAAGGGACCCAATCATCAATGGAGGACCAAGAACAATGGTGGATCCTCTAAATCTTCATGTCCTAAACCTGTGATCCACAAGGCAGGTTCAAGTCAGTAATGACTTGAACCTCCATTGAATACTAACACTTTGTATATATTTTGTTGTTGTTTGTAGGATCATTCCCTTAAGCATAAGAATATTGGTATTGTTGATAGTGGTTGTTCCAGAAGCATGTCTGGAAACAGAGATATGATGCACAATTTTGTTCCTATAGAAGGAGGAGGCAATGTGACTTTTGGAGGTAGTGATGGGAGTATCACAGGGAAAGGCACCATAAAGACACCTCATCTGGATTTTGAAAATGTGTACTTTGTTAAGGAACTTCAGCATTTCAACTTGTTCTCCGTTTCACAAATCTGTGACACTAAGAACAAAGTTCTCTTCACTGAGAATGAATGTCTTGTGCTGTCTAAAGACTTCAAGCTCCCAGAAGAAACTTCAATTCTGCTGTAAGTTCCTCGAACTCACAATTTATACACATTCAACCTTAATGAAGCTCAACCTGGTGGTGACCTCACTTGTTTGGTGGCTAAAGCATCTCTTGATGAGTCTACTAAATGGCATAGGAGGATGGCTCATGTGAATTTCAAGACTATAAACAAACTCTCTAAAATGGGTCTTGTTGAAGGTCTTCCCCCCAAAGTTTTCACCAATGATCATAATTGTGTCGCTTGCAACAAAGGAAAACAACACAGAGCATCTTACAAAGCTATCAATGCTATGAGCATCATTACTGAACCTCTTCAGTTGCTCCACATGGATCTGTTTGGTCCAACTCAAGTCAGAAGCATTGATCATAAGTACTTCTGTTTGGTTATCACTGATGGCTATAGCAGATTTTGTTGGGTTTTCTTTCTCAGAACCAAAGATGAAACATCTCAAGTGTTGACTGAATTCATCACTCTCGTTGAAAATCAGTTGAACAAAAAGGTCAAGGGTATTCGGTGTGATAATGGGACAGAGTTTAAAAATGCTATTCTTATAGAACTCTGTGGGTCAAAAGGTATAAAAAGGGACTATAGTAATCCAAGAACCCCACAACAAAATGGGGTGGCTGAAAGAAAGAATAGGACCTTAATAGAGGCTGCAAGATCAATGCTTGCAGACTCTAAACTACCCACTATGTTCTGGACTGAAGCTGTTGGCACAGCTTGCTATGTGCTAAACAGGGTCTCCATTACTAGACCTCAACTCAAAACACCATATGAACTTCTCTTTGGGAAGGTTCCTGTCATTCACTACCTAAAACCTTTTGGTTGTCAAGTAACCATTCTGAACACCAGTGATCCGTTGGGAAAGTTTGATGAAAAGGCTGATGATGGTTATATTGTGGGTTATTCAGCTCATAGTAAGGCATACAGGGTGTACAACTTGCAAGCCAAGAAGGTAGAGGAGACGCTGAACCTGAGATTTTTGGAAGATAAGCATAATGTTCAAGGACAGGGTCATACGTGGTCTTTTGACCTTGACTACTTAACTGATTCCTTGGGTTACACTAGACACTTGGCTAACCAAAATGCAGGTCCTCAAGCTTCTCCCACTAACAATGCAGGTCCCTTAGATGATGACTCTGAAAATGAGTTTGAAGATGATGAGCAACCTATACTTGTGCCTTCTTTCTCCCCTAACAGTATTGCAGGTACCACCTCCAAGGAGATTGCTGATAAAAGTGATGAAGATGACTCTCATTATGCTGAGGACCTTGCTAGGCTTCAGACACAAGAATTTGCTGCTAAGCTTGAAGCAGAGAAACTAAATGGAGGGGTGGCTAATGAAGGAGTCAGCAGAAACCACGTGTCTGCTGAAGTTGACTCTGTCACACCTACCATCCACACATCTGCTGAAGGCTATGCTGTTCCTTCTCAAGTGTCTTCAGACTTTGGAGAACCTCATACACGCTTTCCAAAACCCTCCGATCTTGGAAATCATCAACCCAAAGCTGGCATTTTCACCTCACCCTCTTATGATGCTGCATTTGAACCAACAATCACCAATCTTGATTCATCCATTGAAGTCAGCCCCACTGCTACTCAGAGGATCAACATTGCTCATCCTCAATCCAACATCATAGGTGATCTTCTGGCACCTGTTAGAACTCGAAGGGCTATAACAAGTCCTCAATTTGGACAGATTGCTTTTCTCTCTTATGTCTCCAACCAGCAAAGAGACAATCACACAAACTTCAAACATTGTCTGTTTGCTTGTTTTCTTTCTCAAGTGGAACCAACAAGTTTTTCTCAAGCTCTTAACGATTCAAGCTGGCTAGAAGCAATGCAAGAAGAAATGCAACAATTTCACAATCAGCAAGTTTGGATTTTGGTTCCACTCCCTGATGGCAAATATGCCATTGGGACAAAGTGGATTCTGAAGAATAAGAGAGATGCTCGGGGTGTTGTGATAAAAAACAAAGCAAGATTAGTAGCTCAAGGCTTCAGACAAGAGGAAGGGATTGATTATGATGGAGTGTTTGCACCTATGGCCAGAGTTGAAGCCATTCGCATTTTCTTGGCATATGCTTCTTACATGGGTTTCATGGTGTATCAGATGGATGTCAAAGGTGCTTTTCTGTATGGTGAGATTGAAGAGGAGGTTTATGTCACTCAACCAAAGGGGTTTGAAGACCCAGATCACCCAAATCATGTTTACAAGGTTGTTAAAGCTCTATATGGCTTACATCAGGCACCTAGAGCTTGGTATGCTCGGCTTTCATCATTCCTGCTGAAGCATGGCTATAGGCGAGGTGCTATTGACAAAACTCTGTTCCTAAAGAAGAATTACTCAGACATCATTCTTGTGCAAATTTATGTGGACGACATTATTTTTGGCTCCACAAACGAAACCTGGTGCAGGGAATTTGAGGAACTGATGAAGGGTGAATTTCAAATGAGTGCTATGGGTGAGCTTACTTTCTTTTTGGGTCTCCAAGTTCAGCAGAAACAAGATGGTATTTTTATCTGTCAAGATAAATATGTGAGGGACATCTTGAAGAAGTTTGGCATGGAAGGTGTTAGGACTGCCACAACACCTTATGAAGCTCCAAAGACTAAAGAAAATAATGAACCAGATCTACCTGTGAATGTTCATCTATACAGGTCCATGATTGGTTCATTGATGTATCTAACAGCTTCAAGGCCTGATATTACATTTGCTGTGAGTGTTTGTTCTCGACATCAAGTCACTCCACTTACTTCCCATCTAAATGCTGTCAAGAAGATCTTTAAGTACCTCAAAGGCCAACCTCTTTTAGGCCTTTGGTACCCAAAAGAGTCTCCTTTCAAGTTGGAAGCATATAGTGACAGTGATTATGCTGGTGCAAATCTGGATAGAAGATCCACAACTGGAGGCTGCCAATTTCTTGGCAAAAGGTTGATCTCTTGGCAATGCAAGAAACAAACCATTGTGGCTGCCTCAACTACTGAAGCAGAGTATGTTGCTGCTGCAAATTGCTGTGGACAGGTCCTTTGGATTCAAAACCAGTTGCTGGACTATGGGTACAACTTCATGAACACATCAATTCATATAGATAACCAAAGTACCATCTGCATAGTCAAAAATCCAGTATTTCACAGTCGAACTAAACACATTGAAATCAGGCACCACTTTATAAGAGATGCATATGAAAAACATTTGATAAAAGTGGCTAAAATTCATACTGATGATAATGTGGCAGACCTGTTAACAAAAGCGTTTGATGGACCAAGGTTTCAACACCTCGTGGTCAATATTGGAATGTTAAACCCTTGACTGCATAGTTTAAGGGGAGGCATAGGCCTCAGGGGAGGCATATGCCTCAGGGGAGGATTTGTGCAAACTCTGCATATTTTGGTGTCATATCTTTCTATAAATATTTTTCCTTGTTCAATAAATTTGAGTCTTTCATTAGTTTTGTAAAAACATCATTTTGCCAATAGTGATAGCGTTTATTTAATACATTCTATCTTTTTAATTTTCTCTATTTTGCATTTACCTCTGTTATTTATAATTCTTTGCTAACACTAACAGTCTAATAATTCTTTAGTTGTTTGTCTTTGTGTTGTTCTTGTGTATTTTTGTGTCTGTTTTGCAGTTATCTGAATTGCAGTTTGTCTATCCCATGAACAAGATCAAATTCATCAAGTGTGATACATTGGTATATGGTCAAAATAGCTAAAAGATGGTTGCTGGTTTCTTCTGAAAGCAAAAGTACTGAAGCATACAATTTGATTCCACTGAAGTTATAATACTGAAGAAAAGAAATTGAAGTCAAATTGTTCATTCATTCATTCAAGAAACAGTTTACAGCTTACAGCTTACATAAAGTCAAACTACTACATATGCATCTACAAGATACGAGCTGTACAAAGCTAATCCTAATCTAGTGTATATCTTTCATTCCGAAATCTAAGTGAATGTTGGATATGCATTAGATGCTGGCTTTGCGTTTGTAGGTCTTGCATAACCACCCATTCCGTTTAACTGGCTGGTTGGATATGCATGACCAGCACGACGAAGATGCTAAGGACCAAAATGGGAGGATGGATTGATGCAAACGATTGATGATGACGATGACCACGCAGGATGACGGAGAAAAATAACGTGTCCTGTGTGCTTCATCTATTCATTTCAACCAAAATGCAATCGATCCACCCTCTCTAAGCCCTTCTTCTATACGATGTGTGTTAATGCACCAAAAGATGGTGCAGTGAGACCAAGAACCACCTCTCTATCTTTGGGGAGTGGCGGATTCCTGGCACGAGGCCTTTGTTGAGGCCGAGGTGCTGGAGGTTGGGAGTATGATGTTCCCTCCTTATAGGAGTCATCAGAATCATCAGCAGATTCACTTGGATTCACTACACTATCATCTTCTGAAGAAGAAAGAAAGGGTGATTTATTTGGTCGTGGGTAGGGTTGAGGAAAGTAACGTGACCATGGGTTTGATTCACCACTTGATGATGATGAAGAGGATGTTGTGAGATCTATGATCTCAGGTTTGGTATTCATGGTGCAATTTGGTTAATTGGGGTTATTTTGCATCTAGGGTTTGTGGTAATTATTTGGGGATCTTGATGAAGAAATGAGTTACATTGGGATCATTTTATAGACGGGTTCGAGGTTCAATGAGTTTAATGCGAGTATTTAGCACAGTAATTCTAGAAACTTACCGAAGATATTCGTATCTTTGATGCATTCTGCTGAAGATATAACTTCAGCAGATTGATCATGTGTTCCTGCTGAAGTGATATGTTGGGTTGGGTCAAAGATGCAATACACGTCAGCAATAGTCAACCAAACGGTCAATTTTTCTTTGACTATAATTTGGGCAAAAACTATCAATCCACCATCACTCTCTTCAGAACAAACAAATTCCCTCTCATTCCGCTTTCACAAACACTCACCATTTCAAGAATCATAACCCTAAACACTCATATCCCTCATGGCTCTTGAATTTAAACATGATCACAACAAAGTTGCATTTCTGGGAAATGGCAAGGGATATGAATTGTACGAACCAATGGTGGAATTCCTGAAAAGGTCCAAGATTTGTTATGCTCTAACTCATTCTCCAAATGAGATATATGAATCACTGATTACTCAATTTTGGGCATCTGCTGAGAAGAGGAGTGAGACAGAGATTAGGGCTGTGATTGATGAAACAGAGTACTTAGTTACAGAGGACCTTATTAGGAGGAAGCTTCACTTGGAAGATGCTGATGGAGTATTTTACTCTAATCAGGAAGATGTGCTTAATGGTCTAAGAGCTATTGGCTATCGAGGAACAAGAACTGACATGTGGCTGAAGAAGGAACTCTGCCCGAAGTGGAGGTTCCTGGTTCACACGCTGCTTCAATGCATGAGCAACAAGACTGGAGGATGGGACCAGTTCTCTACACAGCTGGGATATGGTATTGTGTGTCTTTCCCAAGGGGTATCTTTCAATTTTTCTAAGTATATTTTTGAAAACTTGGTTGAAAATATTCAAAAGAAAAAGGGAAAATTTTTAATGTACCCAAGGTTTTTACAAATTATTTTAGACACCTCTACCCAAGCCCAATCTTTCTATCCCATAGGCTCTTTAACTGCTAAATTGTTTGCAACAATGAGAACCCACTTTCAGGGGGAACGTCATCCCTTGTTAGCAGCCATGTTGCCACAAGGTAATGAGGCTGCTGATGAGGAGAATGTGACTAATGATCCTCCTACTTCACCTATTGCTACTGATGGTAATCCATTAGTTAACATAGATGAGGGACCTTCATCAACTGTTGAAGCAACTCATGTTGCTCCGGTCCAGCCACCCTGTCCCAGTCCAACACCCACACTAGTTACTCAAGATGAGTCTGATCATAATAGACTACCCACACCAAGTCCTGTTAGGGATCCTCTCAATGAAGATCTTCCTCACATTGAGCATGACCATGTTACTTCTGAAAGGTCCAATGAAGCTCCCCTTACCACAGAGCAATCAGCTGGTGGAGCTGAGGACCCTATTACACTCTCATCTATCCATGCTCTTGTCAACAGGTATGCTGCTGAGGTCACTAGTCTGAAAAAGGAGCTTGCAGAGACCAAGTCTTCTCTTGGGAGTAAGATTGAAGAACTGCAGAATCAAGTCAAGGATTTAGAGGACAAACTCAAAGGGAGCTCCAAAAGGAAGCTTGTGGTTTCTTCTGATGAAGAACAAGAAGTACCTCATTTTGAATCTCTGGATATGTTGGCTGATGTTTCTCTCAATGATCCTTCATCAGTAGTTGCTGCCTCCTCTAAGAAGAAGGAACCTGTCCTTTACAAAAGAAGAAAGAGATCTTATATTCATAAGGTATCTTCTGAAGCTTCAAAGGATCCTGATGTTGACAAGGCTGCATCTGCTGATGTGCATATGGAGGATGCATCTTCAGATCATGGTCAATCTTCCTCTGTTCAAGAACCATCAGGCTCTTCACCTTCAGCAGATCTTTCTGATGTTGTTACCATGACCACTCCAGTTGATATTGCTACTGAGGTTCCTGTCGTTGATTTAACTGAAGAAGAGTGTGCCAAGAAGCCTGATGATAAAGGGAAAGATGTAATAACTGAAGATGAGCTTGGTCCAGACCTGGTAAGTGAGGAGGAAAGACTAGGTCAAGCAAGTAGATTGGCTGAGTTTGAGAAGTCAAAGGAAAGTGTAGCATTGGCTCATCAACTTGAAACAGAGGATTTTTCCTCTTTAACTCCTGAGAGAAGAAGAGAACTGGATGCAATGAGGGTTCAGATGCCTGCTGAACACTGGGATATTCTAACTCAGCAAGTCATTTCAAGACCTTCTCTTGCTCAAAGTATACTAGGTGGAGATTTCCTCAGTGACAATTATGTGGAGCGAATGATGGCTCAGGGAAGACAAAGGAAGCAAGAAGCTATCGCACAAAAGAGGGCCATCAAAGCTCAGAAGGACAAAGAGAAACCTCCGTCTAAAGCTGAAATAAGAATGGTGGTGAAAAATCAATGCTCGATGTACAACTCTGGCTTAACAATGAAACAAGTCAAGGCTTTTCCTGATCATGTCCTGTATCGCAAATATAATCAGATCATGAAGGACAAATCATCATCTTCAGCACATTCTACCCACTTGAGAAGGATTACAGAGAATAAAGATTCTCCAGAAGCCAAAAGAATCAAGTCTGATGATGCTCCAGCCAAGGAATCGTCTCCAGTCATTCCTGCTGAAGCAACTTCTGAAGTTGCTTCCTCTACTGACAAGAATCCATCTGCTGAGCCACTTACCAATTCTCCTGAAGCACATGATGTATCAGCTCCCACTTCATCAGTGATACCCGTTGTCATTCTAGAAGATTCTAAAGTTAAGGAAGCTGATCTCACTGACATAAAAACAAAAAGGGCAATACAGATGCTCCACAGGATGAATGCACTTCGTTTTCCAACTAAGTCCCCGTCTACATCTTCAAGTCTTACCACAAATGCACAAGATGAAAATGCTCCCTCTAGGGAAATCTATCAGCCTGGGAGGAGGAAGAAGAGAATGGCCAAAAGATCTCCTTTGGATCTTGAAGCTGATGACTCAACTTTCATTATAGAAGGGTCTGCTGCTGATTTTCCTGATGGAAATTCAGATGAGGTGGTAGATTGGAAATTGAAGGATGATGAGATGAATGTCATTCATCGAAGGGACTCCACCTCAATGGAATTCACCTTTCTAAAGGAAATTCTACACTTGGTAGACAGGGCAGACTTACTTTCTATTTTCACTCGCGTTACCACCTATTACTGCAACAAGGAACCACAAGGTTCTGGGATGTTCTTACCAGGAGATCTTCAAGTCCTGTTAAACTTTCACATTCCCAATAGCAAAGCACATTCCGTTTGGGAAAACTCACATCGGTGGAAGCTTGCATCCTGGAGATTCTATCCTCTCCCTCGTGTGCATGTGCTTGAGACTAAGGGTGGAATCACTGTCTGCATGTTTTCTGAAAGAAAGTATCCTTTGCCCAAAAGACTTATGGAAAAGATGCTGAGTCAGAAATTGGAAATTCCTCCAGATCCTGTGGGCAATGAAAGACAGTCTGCTTTAACATTGGTGGGATTGATCAAGACTCAACTTCAACAACTGCAATAGGCCTCATCCTCATCCATATCAGGACACTTGGTATCCTCTGCATTACTTTGTTTTGTTCCTTTTTATTTATGTTATGTATATACCTGTCTTTTCCTGTGTTAATTCTTCAATTATTAGTTAAAAAAAAAAAAAAAAAAAAAAAAAAAAAAAAAAAAAAAAAAAAAAAAAAAAACTTTTATGTAGGTTTGTTTGTTGTCCTTTTCTGATGGTTTTTAACTCACCTGATGTACCTTGTGTATGTCAAAGAGATGGCTAGTCCAAAGGGTACAGCTTTAGTAAAGACACAACAAATCTGTTGATAGCTGTAATGGTTTGCTCAAAATCATAGGGTCTGCAACCACCCATGCTTAACTGCTGAGGGTTGTATGGTCATCAATTCACCATGGTCTATTCCTTTTTGGAATCCAAGAATTGGCTAGCCCACATGTATATGGCATGTGGTAAAGGCAACTGAATCCATATTTGGCTCTCAATTCACCAATTCTAAGAATTGACTAGTCCTGAGCAAACGGCTACAGGTAAAGACAAGACAAATCCGTTTATATGGTTGCTGGTTTGCCAATAAATCAGATGGTTATCAATGTACCATAGTTTTCGAACTCAAACATGTGGCTACTCCAGTAGTGATGGCTATTGGTAAAGAGACATCAAACCCATTAATTTCAATGATTCACCTCTCACAGGAGTTAACACACCTGGAAGTGATGAGAATAGTATGAAACTTATATGTCTTGATGTACATGATGTCATATGTTGCTGCAAAGATCTGGTGTATCACAGTTCAATCATCAATAGAGATGTTCTTCTTCTGAATCTTTGTTGCTGATCCTCAAGATACTGGCCATTCATAGCTAAGAAGTGTTTAAGATATGGAGAGGATCTTGTTTGGAAATTTTTCGTAAAATGGTACAATCCTCAACAGCATTATCGATCTATCAAGGAAACTGGAACTTAACCTCGTCAAATTCCAGTTTAGGGGAGGATTGTTGGGAATTAAGGTAAACTACTGATTCTTCCGAAGCATCTACCGAAGAGATTCTGCCGAAGAAGGATGGATTGCTGAAGTCACACTTCAGCAGAAGTGTTAAAGCAGATATCGTATTGCTGCTGAAAGTGTGAATCCACGTAGGAGAGATAAGCTCAGTATAGAGTAAAAGTCAGCGCCGTATTAAAGATAGGTTGGCGCCGAATTATGTAGAGCTTACTCAGAATAAACAATATGATTAACAAAACAATATGATTAGTTGCATGCTTGTCTAGATGCATGCTTGGTCTATGTTAGTATTAGGAGCGTACATTGTAAACGCTCATTAGGGTTTCTTGCCTATATAAGAAACCATGATAGTAGGTAATAGTTAAGCTTTTCTCAAGTCTTTCAAGTCTTGAAAAACATCCGAAACATAGAGTTTCTAAAATTGAAAGATCCATAGAGGATCAAAGAGTTCTTAGTTATTGTAACTTGTATTTACTTTCCGCTACAAAATACAAGTTGTAAAGATCTTCCATTAGTTTGCTTGTGATTACATAGGCAACACTAACGATCTCCGAGTGCTTAAGATCTATCAAGGTCTGTGTGTGTTCAACAGTTTCACATATTGATCATATGGGACAACATTGATATTACCCATATTTTCAATATCTGACTCAATAAATATAGTTGATTGTACTTCGTTATGTATCTTTTGCTCATCAACTTCATCGTATAATTTTAATACCTCAGAAATGAGTTTGTCTTTGGATGGACCAGCTTGTGGTGATGAAGAGACTTTAGGAGAGACCATTGGAGAAATGCTAGCCATGAAGATGGTTTGTGCAGTGGGTTCTTCATCAACATCAGAGTCGTACGCATCACAATCAGCTACTTGAAAGGCATTCTGATGATTATGGCCTATCTCCTGAATTGGTTGCTCATCCACATCTGCATCATATGTCTTAGCATTTCCCTCAGCCAAGAACAACAACTCCTCTTCATCCAAAGCTGCACCATTATCCTGAGCTTGTACAAGCAACATCTTATCCCTGAAGTACTCGGCATTCTGAGGGCGTTTTGACGATGTGCAGTTCCTTGCAATGTGTCCCTCATCTCCACAATTGTAACATTTGATTGGCTTTGCTTGACCCTGATTACCATTCCTTCCCCTATTCTGATTTGCAGCATAACCTCTACCAGCTCCACCTCTTGCTTGTTTGTACTGTCGTTCTTGAACTGGCTGCACCATAACCTTCCCATCTCTGACAGTGGCTTGATTATGTAGATTGGAAGCAGTTCTGAGATTGTTGTTGGTGTGTGGAAGAGAGTTCATGGTTTGACTAATCAGGAGAGCTAGTTGATTAATGAAGTTTCCCACGTGTGCATCAGCATCAGCTTGTTTGATCATAGGATCAGGAATGAGTTTGTGATTACCATTACCCATGGGTATGACTTGTGAGGCTTTGGTTGTGATTCCGATGTTTGAGTAGAAGGCAGTTGAATCATTTGATGAGCTTGTCTCTCCCTGGTTGGTTTTGAACTGATTAAGAATCCTTTTTTCAAACATAGCATGTCTCTCATTCTGAAGGAGGAAGGCATAGAGTTTCTCATAGTTTGTATTCTTCAATCCTTTGGTTAGCTTTACAGAGGTGACAAACTTGTGCCATTCGGGATTCATGTTGTTCACAAACTTTGAGTTCAGCTGAATGTTTGGCATAGTCATTCTGATGTTCCTCATATCATTAACAAGCTTGTGGAATCTCACATAGTACTCATAAACACTCTCATCTGGTTTCATCTTGAAGTGTTCAAATTCATCATAGAGTTGTGATTCTCTATCTTCCATAGTTAATTCAGATCCTGAGAGAAGCATCTTGACATTATCCCACACAGCCTTGGCTTCGGTGTTGTGATTGATCAGCTTGTAGATATCTTTTGGAAGACCTTGAAGTACGATGTTAGAAGCCCTGATATCAGCATCGAATCTCTTTTTCTCCTTATCATCGAGCTCATCATATGTCTTTGGTCTGTCAATTCCATAGATCATTGTTCCATCTTCAGCTTTATCAATTAAGTCTCTAGTAGTCTCAACCCGATATGGTCCTTCATCAATGGATTTGAGTATGTTGACCCCATTTTCCTTTCCAAGACAATACAGTCTGATTCGTTGAGCCCAAGAGTCGTAGTCAGTTCTGTCAAGCATGGGTGGACGAGTATCTGAACCAGCTGCTTGAACATCCTCGGCAACAGTGGAGATGATTGTAGGTACGGTGGCAGACATGTTTAAGAATTACACGGGATTTTATAACTCTATGATTAAACCGGGAAATAGATTCTTTCACGGGATTTTACTAAATCAAGAGAAAACCATATTCAAAGGATATCACCCAAGTCGCTAAGAAACCTTGAACCAAGTCGCTAAGTGCCAAGTCGCTATAGTCCCAAGTCTCTATATAACAACTCGCTACAATCCAAGTCGCTAGCAAAATTTTGACAGCAAGTCGCTAAGCACCAAGTCGCTAATTTGTCAAGTCGCTAAATAGCAACTCGCTAGATACCAACTCGCTAACACCAAGTCGCTAACAATATAAAGTACAAGTCGCTAACTTACACCAAGTCGCTACGTGTAGTGGAGAATCCACTACGTGTACTTTTTGTCGGCTTGTCTCAATAGACAAGTCGCTAGGACCAAATCGCTACCAAATACCACTCTAACTCGCTAACTTTTTATGAAGCAAGTCGCTATGATGAATATCACACCGAGAACCAAGTCGCTAGCAAGAAAATCACCTAAACACCACTTTTCAATCCAAAAACAACCCAACCACAATGATTCAAGCCTTTAAAGTAAAAACCTAAACACTTGTGATGATTCTAAACACAAAAGTACTATCAAAATCCAAACTTTAACACTAGAAATCAACCAAATGATGCAAAAACCACTAAACTTTTTCAAACTCAAAAACCACCTAAAAACCACAAGAAATTCAAAGATATGTAAGAGATGATCAAACCATGGCTCTTGATACCAATTGTAAGATATTGGATTTCACATACACATCAAACCATAACACAAATTAGGCGTACAAGAGGTTTTTAGAGAGAGAAAGTTAGAGGTTTGGGAACTTTAGTGAGAGAAAGAAAAATCTTATTATGAGCTCCAACTCTCTACCTTGGAAGGTAGAGAGTATTTATAGTCTTACAATAAAACGCCACACAACGGGCTGTGGATCAGGCATACAGTGGGTAAAGACCCGTCCGTCCTCCACGGTGTTACTTAACTAAATACTACTTAGCTTAAAAGAACTACGACTACGAGCTTTCTAACGATTACATATACTAGAGGTGACCGACTCTTTAATACCTGGAATTTCTAATTCCTAACATACCCAATGTACAAAACCTCTTGACATATCCTCAACTGCGTGAGGCACCGTAGTGATAGTTACGTTGTGGGTTAAGTGAGAAAGAATCACAAACGTAGCTAAATATCCAAGTCTTTATCACACTCTGTAAATGCCCAAACAAGTCATCTTCGCGGAAGGGTAGAAAGAAAGAAGACGAGATAAGTAAACGCGCCCGGAAAACTCACTTCAAATCCAAATAAGAAATACCGTCCAAACAACCCCGTAGTCAACATATTCCAATAAACATTTCAGACCGTGACATAATATTTTTCGTGAAAATGTGTACACCAAAGAACCAAACCTCATAACCCATTGAATATCATCATTACCCCTAATCAAATAACAGATCTTATTATCAAACCACATAATCAAATTAAACCGGATCTTGAAAATAACAACTAGCATGTCTCAACTCTCATCATCATCTAATCACTTAAAAAAATCACATATCATTCAAATCTTATATAACACCCACATATTTTGTCCAACATTCACATCCAATATCCAAATCATATAATAACACAAATCCCATTATACGAAACATTAAATATCCACAATCTAATGACCATTATACACGATATAATTAAAGAACCCAGCCATCTAAGTCCAATATCAATACATGTCAAAAAAATACGGCCCATATCAGAGATAATCACCTCAGCCCAATGTATGTCGGTCCATCAAGAAACAATACATGCCCTAAACTTTTGTGTATAAACCGCTCCTTTAAACAACCCTAATTTTCGGGGTATTAATACCACATATCACACTTAACTCAACCCTAAAAATACTCCACATAAGTCCGCCTCTCTCTCTTTTACAAATACTCCCAACTCACATCTGCTCTAAACACAAGGATCAAAACACATCAATCTTTCGAAAACAAGCTCCTTCCGTCTGAATCAATCCGAATTAATACAAACACAAGCATAACCATACCCTTATCATGTCATTGGTTCCAGCTATCATATTCATCAAATACTAGAGAACAACTAACTCTTTTCGGCTTCAAGATCTCATAGAGATCTCGGGTAGGTGATGTGTTTGATGTTGTTACGTTTTTGTTTTTCAGTGTTGAGTGTAGCGAATCAAAGAAATAAATTAACATACTTGTTAAAAATTATTTCTTTAAGTTCGGATAGAATCACAAGTGGATCAATGATGATGAAGTTCAAACTGAAAAATAATCTATAAAAGATTGGAGAAATCGGTTGAACCTTCTGAGATCTAATGTTATTTTAATTTCCTTTTGAAAAGGTGTAGAAGTTGGAGGATAGGATAGAGTGTGATTACTTGGTGAAGTTGTGATGTGGGATATAATTGATTCGGATCTGTTATGCTTTGTTCATTTCAAATTCTTGTACTGAAAATGGACCAATGATGGGTTTTGTTGAACCTTAGGTCGAGTCTGTTTTGGTATATGGTATATGTGGTCGTTGGTCAAGTCCTCTCATTCATCATTTCTGTCTTGTTCAAGGTGGTCAACAAGTCGCTACATTTTGAGAGTCAAGTCGCTACCTTCATTGAGTGACAAGTCGCTAGGTCAGTTTTGTGTCAAGTCGCTACATAATTTATTTGACTATATAGTCAAATAACCACAAGTCGCTAAACAGCCTACAAGTTGCTACGACTTGTAAATACAAGTCGCTAGGCAGATTTTGACTCAACTCGCTACACCAAGTCGCTATAAATAAGGTGCAATGAATCTGGACACTTAGACAAGTCGCTAACTTGAAATTTGACGTTTTCCGATGAGTTTTTCGACCAAATTCTGACCATATTCATATTAACCCAGAAATCTTGCATAAAAAATGTAACCTTTTGACCCATTTAACCACGAAAATAGATGGTTTAACCACATAATAAAATGACCAGATGACCACAAAAATATAATTCACAGAATTGGTACCAAGTCAAGAAGATGCTACTGTTTGGACATACGGATGACATAAAACAGACATAAACAGGATAGACATGCGACTTGTGACCAATAAGAGAATACAAATATGTAAAAACTGTTATACCACATAAATAAACAGAAACAAAATTTTATGACGATAAAAGTGAACAAAACAGTTTTAATCATGATTCAAAAACCACAACAAATCAACACAACACAACAACCTTGGCTCTGATACCATTTGTAGGATCGTAATATTATTGTGTTTGATGATTCTGGTGGTCTTGGATGATGGAAATACATGTTAGCCATTTAGAGAGAGAAAGGATAAGATAGGGTGTTTTCTTGGTAGAGACTTGCTTCACAAATGTAAGGTTAGATTGAGAAGCACCACCCCTTCCATGGATGGAAGGGGTATTTATAGTTACAGACATAACGACCTCCTGACGGCCTGTGGATCAGGTATATAGTGGGTAAAGACCCGTCCTTCCTCCACGATGTTACACTAAACTAAACTACGCTACAAACTAACTAATTAACTACTAAATAACGTAAATAACTACAAGTCTACGAGCTAACTTATACTAGACTATAATTAAGGTGACCGACACTTTAATATGAAATTTCCAATTCCTAACAAATAATACTTGTCAAGTACATTTACTTTTTACATAAATAAATTATTCTATAAACTTTGTTCCTAATACAGACTTTTCATAAAAACTGCTGCTTCTATTTGTCACAAACACACACACACGACAAAAAAAATCCGATCCAAAGAAGAAAAAAAAATCAAAGCGACAAACAAAAAAAATCAAAATCCAAAAGTGCAGATTATCATCATTGTTCTTCCACAATCCAAACCTATCCGCAATGGGTAACCAGAAGCTTCATTATGAAAGACGGACCTTCAACGAGATCTTCATTTACAGCTTTAAGATGGTGCGATTTCTGTTAATTTTAGTTTTGGGGGTTTGGTGAAAAAAGTGTGATTCTATTTGCGTTGGTTAGGTTTCGAGTGATTGATATTAATTGAAGCTGCTCTTATGGTAGGTACCATGTTGCAGGAACTAAGGGTGTTTTCTATGCTCGTGAACCATATATGAATGCCAATGGTCTACATGTGACCCGTTTTCTTGGACTGGCTGCAGTAGGAAATGTGTCCAAGCAGGTTTATTTAGTTACACTGTTCATTATCTGTTAATTCTCATATATGTGCTATTTGTTGTTACGATTGGGCTCCCAATTGTAGGAAAATTGAATTTTCAAGAGCATGTTTAGGAAACTGGCAGCGTTGAACTTTTAAGCCAAACCCGAAGTCACATATCCAAGAAGACTGGAGGATTATTGACTTCTTGTCACACCATCCCGAGAGCTTGAACACTCTGACCTTTTGGCTTGATGACGTTGGTATCCCAACGGATTATAGGCACATGGAAGGGTCGAGTGTTAACACTTTAACTTTGGTTAACAAAGATGGAAATATGCACTATATGAAGTTCACATGGAAGCCAACTTGTGGGGTGAAGTGTTTGATGGACGAAGAAGCGATTAAGATAGGAGGGGCTAATCATAGTCATGCCACACAAGATTTATACAACTCGATTCAAGCTGGTAACTTTCCTGAATGGAAGTTGTTTCTTCAAGTTATTGACCCTGATCATGAGGATAGGCTCGACTTTGACCCACTTGATAGGACCATGGTCTGGCCTGAAGACATCATACCTTTGCAGTCGGTGTTGAATAAGAATATCGACAACTTTTTTGCTGAGAATGAGCAGTTGGCATTTAACCCAGGTCTTGTTGTTCCTGGAATTTATTATTCAGATGATAAGATGCTTCAAGGTCGTATCTTTGCGTATTCTGATACTCATAGGCATCGTCTTGGACCTAATTACCTTCAGCTCCTTGTGAATGCGCCTAAATGCGCTCACCGTAACAATCATTATGATGGAAATATGAACTTTATGCACAGAGACGAGGAGGTATACTAACAGTCTATCACTATCATATTACTTCAGTTCTAGCTGATTTTCCTAAAAACAAAACGATTGTTACATTATTTTTTTATTATTTTGTTTTGTAGGTTTATTACTTCCCTTCGAGGTACGATCGTACACAACATGCTCAGCAACACCTGATCAATCCTAAAGTGGTTAATGGAACCCGTGATAGGGTTAGTTAGTTTCTCGTCTCCTTTGACCGGTTGTTATGAAATGTTTTAAGAATAGTTAAGTAAATATGATTCTGTTTATTTATCAATGTAGACTATTATCCCAAAAGCAAACGATTTCAAGCAGCCAGGAGAGAGATACAGGTCATGGGCACCAAATAGGCAAGAACGATTCATTATCGGAATGGTTAAGATGTTGTCTGACCCACGGGTCACCCATGAGCTCCGTAGTGTCTGGATCTCATACTGGACACAGGTTTGTTCGCCTTCTAATATATTGGGATTAAAGCTTTTATAAATTACAAAACAATTGCTAATAGTGGGATTTTGGTTGACTTTGGTGGTGATGTAGCAGGCTGACCAGTCTTTGGGCCAAAAGATAGCATCACGCCTCAACGTGCGACCAAACTATTGAACATAGAGTTCTTGGGATGACTATTCATGGCCTATGGTGAAGGTCCGTCTCTAAGTTTGTTGTGCTACGCGAATGGTGTGAATGTTTGAGTACTACCTATTATTAGTATGTAATGCATGTTTTCACATACTTAAGGAACCTGTAACTTATATAAGTGCACACCTCGATGTGCTAAGTTACTGTGTTTCAGGTTCGATTGTGTAAAGAGAAAGCCTAAAACTTTGTGGCACACATGCTATTATAAGTTGTTTTGATTTCTCACATGTAATCTTGTTTCTGGCAATCTATTTATGCTTCTTATCATGTATTTATTGCTCGTGTTTGAGTGTGACATTTGTTTGAGCTTTAGCCTAGCCTGAGCTTGTGAGACAATCAATAAGCTCGGGTGCAGCTAGAAAGCTTGAGTTCAAGTCATAACTTGGTTTGCACATGCTTAATTAGTTTATATTCGGAGTGTTCATATTGTGTACTTTTTTCTTATGGTGGTTGAGTATACTGTTAATGGATCATACTCTTGGAAAACAATATGACATATTCCCAATAGTAAACAACATCACACTGTTGACATGTTTCTACAACAAATATTTTCCGCAAATGTGGAATTCGGTTACCAAACCACTTGGTGTTTATATGGACACCAAGTGATGGTGTTTATCATGATTACATATAACTGATGGTGTTTATATGGACATATGCTAGAAAACATGCGAGGATTACTGCAAGCTGCAGAAGAAAAGAGACTAGCCTCATTGGCTGAACTTTCTTCAAAACATCAACAGGTAAAATGGATGTATCCATTTAAATAAGAATATTTATTTTGAATTTTTATCAGGTGCATCTTAGTCATAAATCATGTATTGTGCATTTTCAGCAAATAACAGATCTGGAAGCTCAACTTGCCGAATCAGCAGCAAATAGAACCAAAGCAACAAAAACAATCTCTTCTCTACAGGTAAATAAGTCATATTTTGATATTTACATTAATATATACAAAGTATGACATGGCGTCATTCTTTATTATAGAAACTTGTTGCAGAAAAAGAGTCAAAACTTGTAGAGATGGATGCAGCCTCGACTGGTGAAGCAGCAAGGCTTAAAGCTTCTATGGAGACTCTTAAAGGAGAAATTGCTCACCTGAAACATGAACATGTATGGACTATGGAACTTCATACGTTACAAAATTCATGCTATGAGTAGCATTTTCAGCTGATGAAATGCATTTTCTAAATTTTTAGGAAGAGGAAAAGGAAAAATGGGAAGCCGCCTCTCAGGCACTTAGCAGGAAGCTGGAGATTGCTGAGGGTAACTGTATATGTGCTGAAATTGAAGCTGCCAAGATGAAAAGTATTTATACCTCTTTGTTTGACTTCCTATATTCAGCACTATAGATTGTTATAAGCCTAATGATGGCAACTCACAGGTCATATGGATGTGGAACTTTCTTTGCAAAGTCAACGGTCGAACACGAAAGACGCTGAATTATTGGCTGCCAAAGAGGAGGTTGTTTCTGAATTAACACGCATCAAATGCCAAAGATATAGAACATATAAGTATATTTACGTGATTCACCTAAACATTTTTATAGGAAATTTTGTTGTTAATTGTTAAATGGCATTATAACCCTTTTTAAATTGAGTTATAAACGGGATAATCCAACAACCATCTAAATGATGCTGATGTTCTTCCCTTTTCAGATGGTATACATTTGATGGAGGTCGATTGAGTTTTGAGGCCTTCTAGAGCTACATTAAACTCAAAGTAACTTGCAGTTCATGGTAAGTTTTTGTTATATTTTTAATGGGAAACTCATTTAGGGGCCGCCTTTTCATAGAACCCAATGCAATATTGATGAAAAAGTGAAAAAAGTCGATCTCCGAATTCAGTAGCATACCAAGCATATTCTAGATAGGGGATTTGTTGGCGTATTGTATGATTGGTATGTTGTTACTGTTTTTACTTTAATTTATTGGTGGCCAATTGAGTGGGTCGGCTGGGTTGGGTAACAGGTCAAACGGGTAATTTTTGGACTGGTTTGGGTTAAATTGATCCAACACACCTTTGTAAGTAGCTTTTACTTTTTTCTCCATATACTTGTCAAATATGATCTCAAAGTTATATTAATTTAAAGTGCTTCAATTATAAATATACTTTTGACCCGTTTTCTTTTTAGTTAGTTTTCTTATTTTACCCGCTTCACCATTTAAGATTTGTATCCAGAATTGACCCATTCATATGTGTATGGGTTGAAAGTTGAAACTGATGCCTTTACAATCATTTGCTAAATTATTGACTTGCATACTGTTTACTTATTTTCATTGTCTGGGAACATTTTTGTTAGGTGTGAAACAATTCCGACTTACCCTAGAACCTATAAGATGGTACACGCTGATGGACTTTTATCACTTCAAACCACAAAGCAATCTCGTTGCAACATGTTAGATCTTTTTTACGAGATCGATCGGTTACTCCATCCAGAGGTACCTTGATTGATTGTCTTAATATTATATCTTGCATCGAAATTCTGATACTTTTATTATGCAAGACAACATAGATGAAACTATGTTGGAATCACTCCTAAACCTTAATTCAATTGTTTGTTACTCATATGTAATAGGTAGTTTATTATGGCCTTTATGTTTGTTCAAGGTCAAGCTTATGTAGAAGGCCCATAAGCTTAGGCCCATGTCCAATAAGGAAAAGGGAAGGAGTGGGAGTGTTGCCCTAGCTCCTTGCCTATAAATACTCTTGTAAACCTTCATTTGAAGGTTGGTTGTTCAATATTTCTCTTTCACTCTCACCTACGCGTAACCGGCTAAGTATATCGTGTGTGTGTGTGTTTAATATTGTTCATCCGCCTCTCTTCTCTTCTTTATCTCTTTCTATTAAGCTTGTGTTGTAAAACTAGTGACCTAACAGTGGTATCAATCGCCTAACTAGTTGGGTGAATCGTTATTTCTTGAAGTGGGTTTTGGTCCTACGCGTAGAATAACATACTACTTTGGTTCGCTTAAAAACTTGTTTTTTACACTTTTTAATCCAAGATTCTTGTACTTTCAATGTTTTAAGGTGTTAAAATACTTGTTTTTGGCAAAAAGTTTCAACCTTTACGCGTGGATCTAAGTTTTTATGCTTGTTTTTGTTCATGGGTATCGTTCTACGCGTAACCCGTTTAGCTGTTTTGGTTCATCAAGTTTCACACTTTTGTGTTATTTTGGTGATATTGAAGCTATTCCATAACAAAAATCTGGTTTAGAAACAAATTTGGGCATAATCACTTTTACGAGTAAGATTACGCGTATCAAAACCCTAATATTACGCGTAACTTTATCCGTGGCTTGATCTTCGTTCTCGTGGTTTACTCCGTGTTTTCTTGCTTGGATAAGCCTGAAAATACGTCGACTTTGGATATCTTTTGCACTGTGATAGTGTAAAAGATCATTTGGGCAAAACCCTAATCTTACGCATAAGCATAAAGCTTACGCGTAGAAATCCTACGCATAAGATTAATCTTACGCCTAAGCCTAGTCTTACGCATAAGGTAATCCTACGCCTAACTTTCTACGCCTAACTTTGTGTCTACGCATTACTTTAGAGCAATTACCCTACTTACGCGTAAGCTAAATCTACGCGTAACTCTTGATAGTTACGCGTAACTTTGGTGTTTTTACGCATAAGTGCTACTTGGATAATTGTGATTTCTACGCCTAAGGACACTTCATCAACAAAGGTTCATTCGACTACAAAGATCCATTTTTACCAACACAAGTTTTCAACATGTCACAACCACCATACTCTAACTATTTCCCTTACACTTATTCTCAACGACAACAACAACTAAGTCCACAACATCAACAATGGAATCAACAACAAGAAATTTATCAACAACAATTTAATCAACAACATACTCCACAACTTGGAGCAATTCCTCCACAACAAATGGTTCAAACACCGCCAAGTCTTCAAGTTCAACCCTACACAAATGACTTCAATCAACATCCATCAAGGAACACTATGAAGGAACCCACTTGGTTTGCAAAGATGTGTGAAGCTTTAAGCAGCCAACAATCAATTCATGAGGCTGGATCACTTGATAGACCTCCAATGCTCACTCCAGGAAACTATGATCAATGGGTGATAAGGTTCTTTAGGTTTTGTGATCTGAAGAAGCCACATGGAAAGTTCTTAAAGAAGGTTATCTTGGAAGGTCCATTTGAGATGCCTACTATCATTGTACCCGGAGATCCTAATGCAAATCCACCAAGAGATGAACAAACGAACATTGCTACTGTTGCAGATTTAAATCAAACAGAACTTCTACACTATGAAGCTGATGAGCTTGCAATGCAATATATCCTTTTAGGATTACCTAACCCAATTCTTCGAAGTGTTGATGCTCAAAAGACTGCAAAGGAAATGTGGGAACATATTCATCTTCTTATGGAAGGATCTGTACTCAATCAGGAGGATTTGCAATCCAAAATTTACTTGGATTATGAACACTTCATGATTGAACCTGGAGAGACACTAGAGTCTTATCATCATAGATTTTCGGACATCATCAATGATTTGGATAAACACAACATCATCATGCCAAGAATTGCAGTGAATACTAAGTTCCTGAGTAGTCTTGGTCCTGAATGGGAGAAGTATGTCATTTTTCTCCGTCAAGCGAAGAATATCCATCATTCTACATATGGATTGTTGTACGATTCCTTGAAGCCTCATGAAAAGGAAGTTGATCGGGAAAGGATTCTCCGTGCTCAAATTGCCCCACCTACACATCCGGAAAATCAACAACTTGCCTTATATGCTCAACAAAGTTATCCTCCTCAACAAGCAACTCAACCAACCGCCTCTATCACACAAAACAATCATTCACAGCAACAATCTCAACAAACTCAACTGGTTCCATACAACAACAACAATGCTCAACCAATTGTCAGTGAAGCTAAGGAGGACATCGATCCGTTCGAAGCATTGCAACAAGGATTTGTTATGATTGCTAATGCTTTTGGCCGTTATACCAATAAATCCAACAATCGTATTCGTTCCTCATCTAAGACACGAAATCAGGTTGTTGTAAACAATGGACGAGTTGAAGTTTAGAATCGTGGTTATGGTCGTCAGATGGGCGGTGGTCAAGGGTTTAATGCTATGGGTCGGAATAACAACAGAGCTCCAGTGGTGGAACAGGGAAATGCTCAGAATGGGTTGAATGGTCTTCGATGCTACAACTGCAATGGGTCGGAATAACAACAAAGCCGATGACTAGGGGCAGTGCTTATTTCAAAGAGGCTCTTCTGTTGGCTCTTAAGGATGAAGCTGGTGGATCTCTCACTGACAAAGAACAGAGTTTTATGGCAAATGCAGACTCAGATGATGATATGGAGGACTTGCAGGCCAATGCAGCAGTTATGTTGATGGCTAATATGCATGAGTTACACATGAGTGACACAGGCCTAGTGTATGACACTGATGGCTTGTCTAAGGTACCCGAACAAACCATATTTATCTCTGATCTAATATCTCCGCCAACATCTGAATCCGGTAAGGCTCAGAATGTTCAAAATGAGTCATTTACATCTCATTCCGACGATTTTCAAATAGACCTTGTAGTTACATTTGACGATCAAGATGACCTTATGGTTTTCTTTGATAATCAAATTGACTCCGTGGTTATACTTGAGGATCTAAATAATGATCATGTTGTGACTTCTGTTGAACAAGCCGAACTTTTGCCTCATCCAGATCTTGCTCTGTTACTTAAAGACCAGCAATCCCAAATTGAAGAATGTTGTGCATTAAATAAGGACTTAAAAAGTAAAAATGCACTGTTAACCAAGGATTTTGAATGTTTACAAAAGCAACTCAACTTTTTCAAAACTCAAGAAAAACGTGAAAAAGGTTTTGAAGCAGCCTTTACTAAATCTCATCAAAACGAAAAATATTTAGAGAGACAGATGCGTGATCTAGCCGCTTCGAAGAATGCTTTGTTTTCTGAGATAGAACAACTGAAACATGAACATAAAAAACAAATTAACGCTCTCACCTTGGAAAATCAAAAAGCTAAGGCTGAGCTGTTAACTTGTCAAAAACAGTTCTCTGCATAAAAAAAGCATTCCACGAACCGAATAGATAATCATCTTGAAGAAATTATTGGCTTGAAACGCAAACTTAAAGAGTTTAAAACTGTTGTTTACAAACATGGTGAGTCAATAACTGCTATTGAAAAGTTTACCTTAAAACCCGATCCAAAAGGATATGGACCAAATCTTGCTGATTACAAACCAAAGCTTTCAACCAAAACATTCAAACCAAATCCTGAAGTTTCCAGTGCAGAATATAAAATTGATAATTCTGTTATTAGTGTTGTTGAATATCATCGTCAAGAGGAATTAGATGCAGAAGACGAGAGTCGATCAAAATTAAAAACTGTTGTTTACAACAAACCTTTTAATTATTCAAAACCGGTCACTTTTGTCACACCAACGGATTCTTCTAACACACCAAGGGTTATCATCAAAACACCTGAGTCTTCTAATGTTAATCCCCAACCAGATTATGCACAAATTTATGGTCCTTTACCTTCCATCAGTGAAGTAAACTCAAAACCTGAAAATCGCAAAATTCTTAGATATTTTGATATTTTCATGGCTGACCTCAAAACTTTAGAACATGAGATAGAATATCATTCTGAAATCAAAGTGCAACACTTTCAATCGCCTCTGGCGCGAGAACAAAGAGACATTTTTCAGAAAAATCTTTTACCAAATGTTAAGAATTTAAAAAATTGTGCATTGTCTTGGGAACGGGACTTTCAAAAGGAACTTGGAGTAATGAAGGTCGTTTTCGAGAAAACAGAAACATCTATTTCTAATACTAAACGTAAAAAGAAAATGTTGAGAAAAGATGTTGATCGACTCTTGAAAGATGTTATCTGTGCTGATATACATAATGTTGTGTTATTCTATTCTTTGCCACATGCATCTGATTATATCTCTGCTGATAATGTTGACTCTATGGTAACTGTTGAAAATACTGATAATGTGCTTCAGATCGAGTCTTTAAAAGCTGAAAATGAACGATTACTTAACGAACTTTACAATGCAAAACGTCGTCTTAATTGGTGTGAAAAAGATATTCACAATCAACAACTTGGTTTTCAAAAGAAAATCGCTCAGTTGCGTGCAAAATCTTTTGATCCTAAACTTGAGCAACTGGATGATCAAAACGTGTCTTTGAAAAGTCAAATCTCAAAATATGAACAAGAACTTGTAAAAGTTAAATAGGAATATGGTGTCATATTTGATTTACTCTATAAGACTCGTCATGAAGCATCAAACTAACTTGATCACTATCTTGCTCACACTAGAGAAGTCATGAATTTTGCTGGTAATATTGGTTCTGAAAATCAAGATTTGATTCACACTATCTCTAAGTTAAGAGACATGTTAGGAAAGTATGAACAACTTCCGCCAACCATCATTAAGAGATTAGCACCAGTAACACTTAGTAATCGTGCACCTAGAATCCCTAATGCCAAATCACAAGTTGCTAACGTGCTTCCTTCTACTGAAACAGGAATAGTTGCGTCTTTTCCAAACGTCCGCACTTCACAGCCTAGGAGCACTCAATCGAAGAATAGGAAGTTGCGACCTAAGAAAAGATCAATAAGGAATGCTAAAGTAGAAGAACACCCTAGGACTATGAATAAGACTCACGTTGCTTCCACTATAGATATTGCGTCTGGAAAATGTAATAGAAATAGTGATGTAATGAATGCTAAACCTTTAAGTACTTTTGATATTCAGTCTGATGCACCTTGTGTTATTTGTCGTAAAAGTATGAATTCTGAGTGTAATGACAAATGTGTTGCTAAAGCTATAATCTCTCGTTTACGGAATCCTAAGAATCGGAATACCTCTAGGCCCAATAATCATTCTAAGTCTGTGCTTGGTAGACCGCCTTCTTTAGATTCTAAGGCAAGCATTGATGTCCCTGTAGCTCCAGTTTCACCTCCTAAGAATGTAGTACCACCTAGTGCATTCACAAAGACTAAAGCAAACAGTAGTTATAGATGGCAGAAATGGATATATAACACATTAGGAAATAAATGGATGCCTAAAGTTATTAATGTGTGTATGTCTACTATCACTGCTCCGGAACCCTCTAACATTTCGGGTTCCACATCTACTTCTATTCCATCTGTGTCGTCTGTGTGTAATGCAGGTGATACAGATCATTCTCTGGATTGTTGATAGCGGATGTTCCTGACACATGACAGGAAACCTTAAACTGTTATCAAACTTTATTGCAAAGTTCATTGGCACTGTCAGATTCGGGAATGATCACTTCGCAGCTATCATGGGCTACGGAGACTATATCAATGGGAACATTGAAATTAGCAGGGTTTACTATGTGGAAGGCCTCGGTCACAATCTGTTTTCAGTAGGTCAGTTTTGTGATGGAGATTTGGAGGTTGCTTTCAGGGAGAAAACTTGTTTCATTCGTGATCTACAAGGAAATGACCTTATGTCTGGCTCGCATAATTCTAGTCTTTACACTATCTCTATGCAAGACATGGTTGCTTCATCTCCCATCTGCTTACTTTCAAAGGCAACATCAACAAAATCATGGCTATGGCACCGTCGTCTCTCACATCTAAACTTTCAAACCATCACCAATCTTGCTCGACACAAACTAGTTGAAGGTCTCCCACGATTCTGGTATTCAAAAGATCACCTTTGCTCAGCTTGTGAACAAGGAAAAAGCACTCGTGCTCATTTTCCTTCAAAGGTGGAACACAGCTCTCAGCATGTGCTTCATCTTCTTCACATGGATTTGTGTGGCCCGATGCGTGTGCAAACGATCAATGGCAAACGCTACATCTTAGTAATTGTTGATGACTACTCACGATGGACTTGGGTCTACTTTCTTCGAAGCAAAGACCAAGCTCCACAAATGATCATCACCTTTCTCACGAAAATTCAAGTTCAGCTTCGGAACACCGTCCGCCAAATAAGAACTGACAAAGGAACTGAATTTGTTAACCAAACCCTTCGTACATTTTATGAGAAAGTGGGAATTCCGCATCAGACATCTATTGCACGTACACCAGAACAAAACGGTGTTGTTGAAAGACGAAACCGAACGTTAGTGGAAGCTGCAAGAACAATGTTAATCAATGCTAAACTTCCAGATTACTTGTGGGCAGAAGCTGTATCTACTGCATGCTATACTCAAAACCGTTCTATGACCACAAAACGCCACAACAAAACACCTTTCGAGCTTGTCCACAACCATAAACCGAATCTCAAACACTTTCATGTATTTGGATCCCTTTGCTATCCGAATAATGATCGTGATGATTTTGGAAAGCTCAAAGCCAAAGCCGACATTGGAGTCTTTATTGGATATTGTGAGAATTCTAAAGGTTACCGAATCTGGAATCGTCGTACAAAACAGGTGATGGAAACGATTCATGCTCATTTTGATGAACTCACGGAAATGGCTTCTGAGTATAACAGCTTAGAACCCGGTCACAACCGTTTAAACTTCCCTCAACCACCATCATCAGCTGAACAAAGCCCCCAGCTTACTCGTCAACAAATGGAAAGGTTATTTGCTCCTCTGTTCAGTGACGATATTGATGAACGTGCTCCAGGTGTATCCGCTGTTTCCGCTGCACAACCTAATAATATTCCTATACCTGATACACCTGCTACAACAACTACTGTTGAAGAAGCACCACCAGTTGACTCCACCACAACAGTTGAACAAACCGCTTCCAACAATGATGAACCGGCTGATGATATTCTGAATGAAGTACCCCCACCTGCAGATTTTGATCCAAATGAGTTCTTTAACCCGTTTGCTAATGACACTGTTGCACCTGATGTCCCGGAATCATCAACAAACCATTTGAATCCTCAGAATCTGCACAATGTATACCAACATCAACCCTCTACACATCGATGGACAAAAGACCATCCTCTGGCAAATATTATTGGCAACCCGAATCAACCAGTCGTTACGAGACAACGTCTTCACACAGATGGTGAACATTGCATTTATGCACTCACTGTCTGCCAATCTGAGCCTAAAAACATTAAAGACGCAATGACAAAAGACAACTGGATTGAATCCATGCAAGAAGAACTCAACCAATTCAAACGTCTTGAAGTATGGGAACTAGTTGAAAGACCAACAGGGGTCTACGTCATTGGTCTCAAATGGATTTGGAAAAACAAATTGGATGCTGAAGGGAATGTAATCCGAAACAAGTTACGTCTAGTTGCTAAAGGTTATCGTCAGGAAGAGGGAATAGACTTTGAAGAATCTTTTGCTCTGGTTGCTCGTCTTGAGGCTGTTCGGATATTTCTCGCGTTCGCGGCTCATATGAATATGACGGTCTTTCATATGGATGTCAAAATTACGTTTCTCAACGGACAACTGAAAGAAACGGTATATGTCAGCCAACCAGAAGGATTCGTTGATCCTGAGTTCCCGAACCATGCCTACAAACTGAACAAAGCTCTTTATGGTCTCAAACAAGCCCCTCGGGCATGGTACGATAAGCTATCATCTTTCCTCATTGCTAATAATTTCACCAAAGGTTCGGTTGACCCAACTCTTTTTATACAATATCATGGGGCACATATCTTAATTGTTCAAATTTACGTGGATGACATCATTTTTGGGTCTACACATAAAAAGTTTTCAATCGCTTTTGCAAAACTAATGAAGAAAAATTTTGAAATGTCCATGATGGGTGAACTTACGTTCTTTCTAGGATTACAAGTTCATCAATCACCCCGTGGTATTTTCTTGAGTCAGTCCAAATATGCCCTTGAATTGTTAAACAAATTTGGAATGAAAACCTGTTATACTTATGCCACACCAATGACTCATACCAAGAAGCTAGACGTTGATTTACATGGGAAATTAGTTGACCCTACCAAATACCGAAGTATTATTGGGTCTCTCATGTATCTAACAGATAGCAGACCTGATATTGTCTTTGTCGTTTATCTATGCTCCCGTTATCAGTCGCGACCAACTGAAACCCACCTCTCTGAGGCTAAAAGAATCCTCCGATACATCAAGGGAACCATTAACTTGGGGATCTGGTATCCGAAGAATTCTGGTTTTGAACTAATCTCTTTTTCAGACGCTGACCACGCAGGATGCTTAGACTCAAGGAAAAGTACTTCAGGAGCACTACAATTTCTTGGTGATAAACTGGTGTCCTGGCAATCAAAGAAGCAGGATTGTACATCGCTGTCATCAACCGAAGCAGAATATGTAGCCATGTCTGTGTGTTGTGCTCAAGTCATCTGGATGAGAACACAACTCAAAGACTATGGTTACGTATTTGACAGAATCCCGATGTACTGCGACAATCGGAGTGCCATTGCGATCTCGTGCAACTCAGTTCAGCACTCGAAATCAAAGCACATCGATCTTCGCTATCATTTCATCAAGGACCACGTGGAACAGGGTACAGTTGAATTATACTTCGTGGGTACAGAATACCAATTGGCAGATCTTCTCACCAAAGCCTTGCCTCCCGCTAGGTTTAATGAGTTGGTCCACCGGATTGGTATGAGGTGTTTGACTCAAGAGGAATTGGATGACCTCCTAAAACAATCTTAAAAACCTGTCAAACACCAAAATCTCTTTTGTAAATAATTTTTCAAAAACAAAATACAAAAATATAAAACCTGATAAAACAACAAAAATATTCTTCTAATCTATTTTTCTTTCAACATGGCAAGTACATTTCTTTCGTCAACACTTTAATCTTTCAAAATTCAGTATTTTTCCAATCAAGTGTTGAGGGGGAGAAAATAATCACTTAACTGTTTCAATACATCTGTGTACTTGCATGTTATCTTATCCCGGTTGTTTCTTTTATCAATGGTGGCAAATTTTTCTGATTCAATGACACTCCTCGGACTAAAATTTATAACCTTTCATTATTTTTTTAAGTCGAGGGGGAGTTTCGTCAAGTTTCTTTCTTAAAATCTTTGTTTGATAACCAAAATGGAAGTTAAATGGCATTGGATGAAAAAGGAAAAGGTGGAGGGACTAAAACTGCCAAAATCTCAAAGTCATTTAAATAGAAACATCTCCACCTAACTTATTCTTCATATTTATTACTAAAACCTAAAAACATCCTACGCCTAAGAATCATTCAAGAAATCTGTGTTTTGGATCATCAATTTGTAAGTGTTTTTGTGTTTATAACAAGTTTTTAAACAAAGGTTTTAAATCTTTCATGAATCCAACGGTTCAATCATGAGATATTGTGACTTTTGTGGCTTACGCGTAAGCGCAAGAACACACAAACATTGGTGTGTGTTTGTGGTTAAAACGAGTGTGCCAAAATGTTTAAATAACTTCAATGATACTTCTTTTATCCTCAAAATCCACCCAGAAACACGAATTGACTCATTTTCAAAATTAGGGTTCTTGAGTTGTTTTGGGTATTTTCAAATGAGAATGTTTTTGGTGATAAAGATTGTTGTATGAGGTGCTATTCAAGTTGAATTGAACATATCTAAACCCAGATTTTACCCAGAAACTCAAATGAATCGTCAATGGAAAGTTAGGGTTTATATTCATACGGGTTGGGTACTTTTGATTCTTGACATTTTTTATGTTAAAACTTGGATAAACATACTCAATATGCTTCTTAGAACTCCCAGAAAAACTTTGGTGCATATACTATGGCTAGAAATCCTATGCGTAATTCATGAACCCTAGGGTTTTGACTTACGCGTATGACTTTCTACGCGTAACTGCTTAACTTGCTTTCATGCCATGATATGTGTTTAAATTGACTATACATGTTAAGATTGATGATATAATTATTTTATTTCAGGCTTGCTACTCGTAAAACTCAGAATCAAGGTCCTTGTTACTCTACGCATAAGGATCCCCTTACGCGTAGAAAGTTATGCGTAAGAGAAATTTTACGCTTAACTGTTACGCGTAAGGTTCTACAATGAGACTACGCGTATCCTGTGAAGGATATGCATAAACAGTGACCTCTACGCATAAGGTCTACTCTTACGAGTAAGCCTTACGCGTAAGGTTTATATACGCCTACGCATAAGCTCTACGCTTAAGGTCCCTTTTTTCCTACGCGTAACATTTCTTACGCGTAAGTAAGGATCCTACGCATAAGCTTGCACTTACGCGTATACCACTCATGTTTACGCGTAACTTTATCATGTCTACGCCTAAGCCTGGATTGACCTTAATTTTGAATTGTTACGTGTACAAACTTGTAAATAAACTAATCATATCATCACGAAACCAATAATGTCACTAATAAACTTAATCGTTTAATATGTTGTGTTAAATAAGTGATAAAATAAACTTTAAAACTTAAAGTTAACTAACTCACGAAACTTATCACGACGACATTGGACTATTGAACAAACAAGTGACTGTGGACTCGTAACAATCTTTGACACTGTATATTCAATAATTAGACAAAAAAAACCTTCTGTTGACTAACATTATGTCTCTCGATATGTTGGTTCTTTTGGCTAATGTTATTTCAGATTACGACATGGCTGCTCAAATGAATGTGGATGTACCAGAAGTTCTCACAATTGCTGACATCTTCCCTAAAGGCTATCCTAGAAAGATTGGAAAGAACAACCTTAGGGTGGACTTTGAAACCCTCACATGCTCAGAATCTTCTTGTCTCATTGCTGTGGATATTCTAAAGAATCATCCGTACCAGAACATGCTCTCACACTCTGCTACTGTACCGGAGATCTACATGCAACAATTCTGGAATTCAATGCAAAGGATCAAGGGTCAAAGTGCAGTAACTGTTACTCTCAATCACAAACAAGTCACCATCACTCATGCAGACTTACGGGCTGCTCTTCTCATTCCAGAAATCGTGCCAACCAACTTCTATGCCACACCTACTGAGGAGACAGTTCTTCAATTCCTGATTGATATTGGCTATGATGAAGCTTCAGGAGTTATCTCTAAGCATTCTCATGTGGAGCTTAAGAACATTCCTCAACCGTGGAGAACCCTCTACATCATCATCACCAAATCAGTCTCTGGTCGTGATAGTGGCTATGAGCATCCCAAGCTCATGGAACTACAAATTTTCTGGTCATTAATCAACAAAAAGGACATCGAAATTGAAGCACTGTTATGGGAAGACATGATGTCATTTCACAAGAAACTTGGCTCAAAGATTCCCTATGTCAGATACACAAAATTGTTGATCCATAGAGCACTTGGACTTAATCCCGATATTCCACAGAGGCTCAATGACCCAGACAATCACGATATGTTTACTGAGCCTACCCTATCAGTTAGAATCAAGGAATCGTCAACAAAGAAACAGGGTGCTGTGTTACCTGATCACCTTCTGACTAATGAAATCAAGAAGCTTGAAATGTACAAAAGGTATCGGGTAGCAGTAAGAGAAGGCAAAGTTGGTCATCTCGATGAAAAACCTTCTGGAACACCTACTCGGAGAACCAGAAGAGGAAGTGCTGGAAGTGCAGTAAGCACAGAGAGTCAAAGGAATGTCCCAAAGAGGAAACCGGCTCCAAAGAAGAAAGTTCCCTCTCAGGAAGCTGTTCCTATTCCTACACTTGAACCACCAAGAAAGCTACTGGACGAAAGCCTGAAGATACACAATCAGATGAGGAGGTCCACTACTCTGAATATGCAACCGAACCACCCCCCTCAGTAGCAAAACCTCATAGTCCTCCAGCTGAACATGAAAAAGGGAAGACTCCTGTACTTGTGCCTTATGAAGAAAGCTCAGATGAAGAAGAAGAAGGCGCCCACAACTGACGTCGTATCATGGCTAGATGAAGATACAACACAGGAATTTGAATGGTTTTCTACACTTGTCAATTCCACTCCCTACCCTGAAGAAGGTCAAGATCTGGTAGACGGTAATACATTGGAGCATGCTAAGATTCTGCAAGAAAAGTTCCATGTGAAGAAGATGACGAAATCCGAGTTGAGGCGAATCAAGAATGAAGCTTTTCAACTGTGGAAAGATAGCTCAGAAAGTGCCATCGAGGTCGAATATCACCTTGAGAACATTGCTCGAGCTATGTCTAACAACATGGATTGGCTTAACCCAGAAGCAAACATCGACTTCACCAAACGGGACAACCCTTCATATTACACCGACTGGTCAAAACCACTACTGACAATTGGCCAACCAGATGAACCTAGGATTCCATTCAGATATTTCTTCAACAAAGACTTGGAATTTCTTCTACACGGTGGTGATGGCTCAAGGAAATACGCTACATCTTTGACACTTCCATTCCCAGCAGCCATATACTCAAACTGCATAGCTATCGAGGAAAGAGCTAATCACTTGTTCTCCAACAAAGTGGAAGCATATGATCGAGATGCAATGTATGGGATTCATCATTGGCCGGAACGCCGAAGAATCTACTACAGAAGCTGCCAGGTTCAGAAGTCTCAACATGCAGTGTTCAGTACTAAGGATATCGTTGCCATCAAACACGTTGATCTTTCGACCAAATGGTACTACACTTTTCTCAAGAAGATTGTGGTCAAAAGGCAAGATGAACGGGATTATGCATTCTCTGAAGCTGACTTTGAGAATTTTTCTATCAACGACATTGAAGACATGTACCTTGCCAAAGTACAGGGTCGCATGAGGCAATTTTCAACTGAAGTACAATGTGAAATCATCAAGTCACTGCTCATCTTCATCAGACGCATAGTCATCAAAGAACGTGTAGAAGATCTCCAACTTGCAGTTGAATCACATCAGACTCGTGTTAACTTCACTCCACCTCAGCTTGATCTTCCCGACATCAACCAGCTCTCACAATATACACTCATCAGCAAACCATTCGGCGTCGTTTACCGCAGTGAACTTCAATGAAATTGCTTAATGGCGTGTAGTGATCTTCACAAGTTTGGGGATCACACTTTGAAGATGGTTAGGGACGGATTGGCTTATAGGTTGAAGGATATACGTCAAAAGATTGGGTCTCCTAAGCGATGGAATTCTCAGGATCGAAGGGATGTGAGGAGGATCATCAAAATGATTGATGAAAGGTTGTATAGAAGGGATCAGTTCAGAACATTGGAAAGCTTTGTTGGTGGTCAACCCAGGATTAACATCACCGGCTATCAACGCCCTGTTCGCACTCCTGGCAACATCACAGGACTTCCTGGTACCCCTTGAACTGCTTCTTTCATTATAAATTTGGATGTGTGATTATATATGTCTATGGCTTGTGCACACATAACAGTGTACAACCCGTTCTTGTCAAGCAAGGAGCATGTGGTACGCTTCAGTGCCACAATCCTTATAAAAGGAGCGAAAGCTTCTTACTTTTGAGTAAAACCTATCAAACCTTTAATTTTTCAAGGTTTTGCTCAAAAAGACAAGTACTTCCCCGTATGATTATCAAAACCTCAACCGTTTATATCACTTGTTGAGGGGGAGTATTTGAATTTAAACTTTGTTCACAAATTGTTCATAGTGGTCATCTTCCCGCAACACTCGAAATGGTCATATTTATTCTCAACTTTTCAAAAATAACATTTTATATGCCATTTTTGAGGGGGAGAAAATTATGTGATAAGAAATATGTTGTGTTAATGCAAATGAATCTTTGTGTAATAGACTTAACCAACGAATTGACGGTACTAAACTGTTAGTAACTCGAAAAGACTTGTCCGGGACGGGTAATAATTTCAAGCTAGTTCTCTAGTAATGTAAACGTGTCTCGCAAAGGACTTGTCCGAGTAGAAAGTACCATTCGAGACACTCTTGGTAGACATGAACTCTGACGGGTATGACAACCTTTCGAGGCTTGTCTACACCTTCAAGGTAGTTATTAGAGCCAGTTGTCACCTAAAAACTGACAATGTATCTCTTTAACTTTGCAACGTAACCGTGTCTCGCGGGGGATTGTCTATCTTGAGTTGATCAATTCAAAAGTGCGTGCTCTTCCCACACAGTGCAGATTTCCGTCAAAACTCTAAAGCACATGTGGAGGGGGAGTATTTCTGCTAAAAGATAAAAATCTCACAGTGGTTCAAACATGTTTTTTCATTTACAAACCCTTTGAGAGATTTTCTTGTAAATTGGTTTTATGGCAACATAGGTTAGTCATGGAGTGATAAGGTGACTAAGGTTAGGAATAACCGTCCTATGATCCGCCAGAGCCGGAGGGATCTACCCAAGGACATCACAAATAGTTAGTACTTAGAAGTCCTTAGGTATGATTATAAAAAGGAGAAAATGAGAATCGGAGAAAGAAGGAGTTAAAGAATTAAAAAGAAATGCAAAGAAAAGGGTGAAAAGAAATAGCCCTCCAAATTATTCAACTTAGGGCAGACACCGGGTTCAATTCATATGCTACTGGTTGTCACTTAGTGACGCCAGTATTGAAGGTTAAAAGTCGTCATGGACCCAGTGACGCATGCACTAAACCTTCTTAGCCACACAAGTTTCTCTCTACAGAAGCTTGTTTCATTCTCACAGGGAACCCTACGTAAACTATTGGCTTTCTCTTAAAGATCGCTGGTATTGAAGAAGGAGACCCTCTCCCTAGTCTCCGCTCAGGAAAAAACAAAACGCACTATTGAGTCTAGAGCCACGAGATTCATTAAAAGATCTCTTAGGTACACTTGACATTTCATCACTTGACGTTCAACAATAAGAATTTCATTGGTACATTATCGAGTCCTTCACAGATCTTAGCAATCTGTCGAGAACATTTATGAGAGGTTCACATCTGTGATCCTCAATGATTGAATGGAAACTCCTGCCAGGGTCAACATCAAACAGCCCTGACAGCAGGTCACTTCGGTAACTCCCCGTGGATTACGCTTAGTGTGTCTCAAACGGTCTACAGTCGTGAGGTGATGCTTCGGTGTACCTCAGCGACTCATCTGAACTGTAGATGTACTTCGGTACATCGCGTTATCTCACTTGTGGGACTCCAGTTCAGGAACGGCCTTTGTGAGAATTAGAGTTGTGTTTTCACACTATGCTGTTAACACTCTCGAAGTTCAAACTTGTAAGTGCCGGAATCCACTTATTACTAGCCGTTTTAATTGTTTTCTTCTTATGGAAGCTCCGGAGCGGGAAGATCGTGCAGATTCTTCTCATGCTCACGCCAACATCATCACTAATGGAAGTTCTATCCAAAAGCAACACAACAGTCAGAATGATTCTTCGTCAAATCAAAGAATCTACAAAGTTAAAGACTTAAAGAACTTCATCAGTACTGCTCTCCAATGTCAAAGAGCGTGTGAGCATGTTGAAGAATGACGTGGAGACACTGTAGCGGTAAAGCAGACCTGAGGCAGACTTGATGCAGACAACAACATACTATCACTTTCATCACAAAGAACAATGATCAAAGAACAAAGTTAAAGATGACGTCAAAGCATAACTGTTCAAAGACAACTATCTCTCTACACTGGGGAGATTATTCGAATCAAGGCATTCCTTCTCACAAGAAAGAAGAATGTCAGAAGACGTCAAAGCTACTATTACATCAACGCCTTCACCGTTTTTCATCACCAACACTTGAGGGGGAGATTGTTGGAATCACTCCTAAACCTTAATTCAAGTGTTTGTTACTCATATGTAATAGGTAGTTTATTATGGCCTTTATGTTTGTTCAAGGTCAAGCTTATGTAGAAGGCCCATAAGCTTAGGCCCATGTCCAATAAGGAAAAGGGAAGGAGTGGGAGTGTTGCCCTAGCTCCTTGCCTATAAATACTCTTGTAAACCTTCATTTGAAGGTTGGTTGTTCAATATTTCTCTTTCACTCTCACCTACGCGTAACCGGCTAAGTATATCGTGTGTGTGTGTGTTTAATATTGTTCATCTGCCTCTCTTCTCTTCTCTTCTCTATCTCTTTCTATTAAGCTTGTGTTGTAAAACTAGTGACCTAACAAACTACTAGATTTTCCAACTTTACATGTTCGTAGATACATGATGCTGTAAACTAAAAAACAGAGGAAGAAGAGCCACACTTTTCTTTTATATATGGTCTACATATTTGTTGGTGACTCCCTTATGATCCCGAGAAGGAAGTTGTTGCTTCGTTGTTATACCCAAGTGAAGACTACTCGCAACATACTCAAATCCTTGGAAACCATGGAAATATTCTTGATAAGTTAAAGGCTGTTCACATGCATGCTTTAGCAATGGAGCAGTGGAATGCTTCCCTACTAAAGTTGTGTCACAGGTAAATTTATATGTTAAAAATTATAATTGATTAGCGTATAGTCTGCATATTCCGCCTATATGACGAGCCCTGTGTTCTTGAAATGCTTGGCAACACCCTCGGTTGATTTGGTGTGTTTTTGTTATAAAGGTATTCCATAGCTTACGGGGAAATTTGGTGTGTTTTTTTTAATCTTGGATTTTTTTCTTCTAATTTTCAGAATTAGCGACAAAGTTGAGTAAAGACTAAGAGTTACAAGTGAACTTGGCTTTGATAAAATCTCACCACATGATGTAAGTAGCGAACATGTTTCTCGTGAGTTCTTTAGGGAAATCTTATTTATACAAAAACACATTTTAAAATCATCATTTGAAAATCTACAGATGTCTGTACGGGAGGGTGATATTCAATGTTCCCTGATCCAGTGTTAAATGTACCTTAATCTTCTTTTGATGATACGGACATGGTATCTCAAGAACAAAAACGTGGAATTTAACGCTTTATGTTTTGTCTGACAAAATTATGTTTGTTTTCCGGAAATATCTAGAATCAATAGAATGATAATGTAGGTTATGGGGTATGGACACGATGAGACCCGTGCTTATAAACTATTTTCTTCGTGTCTTATAATTGAACCCTTAAAATGATTACTTGCTCCGTTGTATAGTGAACGTCCACATACTTCCTGCTAAAGAAAATTGTGATCATTTTTCATAAGTCGCTCTTTATTGTTTTCTTTTCTAGCAAATGTTTAAAATGATACTTTATTCCATACGAATTCCTATTGGAAATGAAGTGGTCCAGAAAATTTCCTAATTTTCTCATTGGTAAAAAGTTTTAGATTCTAGAGTAATATTCATATACTCGTCCTAATAACTCGCTTCTTTTAGATTCTGGTTCAATAGCCATACACTCTTTTGTATCGCTTAATCATTTATATAAATCAGGCTAACCGATAAAGAATCATAAGTATCACTTCACAGTGAAAGCTAAGTAACAAGTACGGTAATATGATGCATCACTTAGTTGTGATCAAAATATGATTTGTATAAAGTGGGTGTTTGAGGTACTTTAAAACTGATTATAGCAATATGTTCGTCTTAGTTATGTCATAAATGTAAGTAGTAGCTGTAATCTAGCTTTTTCTTAAAAAAATATAAAATATGTAATCAAGCTGGTTATTTAGATGGATGTAAAATTACCTTACTATACCTATATCTCTATAAGAAGCAATTGTTTATCTGATTATAAGGAGTTAGAGAACACATGAATTAGGTTGCTAGGATAATCGGTCAGCGGTAATTGCTTGTTGAACATTAATCTGATACTGTGATCACTGTTATTCCCATTCAAGATTGATGATCAACATTTGGTAACATTATGTCTTTTGATACCTTTTGAGGATCACTACTTAAAGAAAGCGTACGAGTCGGATATGTGTGTTATATCTGTAGTTTGTATCTACAAGGACCAGAAATGTGTCTTGTTTGTTGCTTCATGTTAATGTAATAATTAACATTATTTTCCTCAATTCTAAGAAAGATGATTATTCCGTTTGGACATGTCATTAACCAAATCAGGTTTCGGTTTGTTGTAGGTATAACTAGCTGTTCTTGATATCACATAATGGAACAACATAAAAATGTAGTTACAAAAGTGCGCTTTTGGATGGAAATTGTTCTTTAAAAGGAAGTTTGAGTTCAAAGATGGTTCTTGACAACTTTTAATGAGGATGGATTTGAAGCCAGTGATCAACAAATGGAGAATAACTGTAACAATAATAATGGAAAGGTATACAGTATTATAGCAGTTCTTTGACTCTGAATGTCAAATTTGTATTTGTTAAAGTTATACAGTATTATAGTACATATTTGTTTGCTTTTTCATCACATTGTTCTTGTCCCCATTTTGTTTTTGACTTTGCCCTTTTCCTAAATCTTGCCGAAATCTGAAGTTCGAGTTACCTTATTAGCCACATTTCGTTCAATCTTACCATCCACTCTTTCTCTTATTGCAGATAATGAAGTATTTTCTTTGCTTATTTTGCATGCTCGTCTGCAACTTTGATCACAACAAATGTTATGTATTTCAATGTTATTGAGCCATCCCATTTGATCACAAGAAATGGAAATTATGCCTGTGCAATGGCACGCTTTGGGTCTTGGACTTTTTACTTCAGTTATTGCACCTTTCGGAGGATTCTTTGCTAGTGGATTTAAAAGAGCCTTTAAGATCAAGGTGTTGCACCACGTCTACATTTTATAAGCTCTGTGATTCATGCCATAATTGCACATGTTCTTAATTTGTTTTATATGTCATTTGATGTAGGATTTTGGGGATAGCATTCCTGGACATGGTGGAATGACAGACAAAATGGATTGTCAGGTGAGTGAAAAAATTTTATATCTGGGAGACGATTTGTTAAATTTGTACACCATTATAATTACTTCACACACCATGATGGGTGTTGTGTATTGTTGGACGTTGCTGTTTTGATCTTGTACCGTGTGTACATTCATTTCCCTTTTACATGCCTTATGTCCCATGAAAAATTGCTACATTCCCTTTTGAATATTTATTTTTTAGAGCAAAAAATTACTTTCTTGGCCAATTCTATTATTAGAAGACGGTGATATCGAGTTAAGTATACAAATAGTCAATCATTGATTTTTTTTAGCCCATGTCCTAAATGTTTTATGCGTTTTTAATCACCAACAAGAAGCCTAAATTGTATTCATATGCTATCGACCTTCTAAAGCCTTTTGTTCAATTCAACTATGATATTATCTTAGCAATATATTATTTATTAGTACATATAGAATATTACATTGGTTACTTATAATATACAGTAATGTTTTTGGACATAGTGTTACTAGTCTGACTCTGACCTGCTCAAAGAAATTTCTCGTTACTCACCCTGCCCACTTTTCCCACTTCTAGTATAGCCTTGTAAAAGGACTTATTTATCACTTTCTAAAATCTTGTTCTTGCAACTCCTTTGTGGTATCTTTACTCTTAACTTAGTCGACTATTGAATCTTGCTTTGGTAAAAACACGTTCACGCAAACATGTGCTTATGATGCTTGAAAATACAACCAAGATTTTGCTTTGGGAAAAGATAATACTATTTTGGTTTGTCCTAAAATAAGTGTCCAAATCCAAATTTCAACCACAATAAAAAAATAGACTATTATTTAATCATGGTATTTGGTACCTTCCTAATCCATTAGCATCCATGCAAAGTGTCATTTTCCTATTGAATAATATGATGTTATGTAACATTTTTTTGTTTTACTTTTTTAATCTGAGATAATTATTTAACACTAACATTTTTCACGACGGTGCAGTAAAGAGCAAATGGAGCAGAAGCTATTGTATGCTATAAATGCCGAAGCGGGCTTTGATTTAAGTTAAGCATAGCTGTATCATCCAACATGCTACACTGGCTAGCACAACAAGCATTTTAAGAACGAAGCGTGAGCATGCTAATCGACAATATTGTCCAAATGGAAGCAAAGACCCATAAAGACACAAGGTAGATAAGTTGCACGCTCGAAAGCATGGTGGATTTGTACATAATGTGGCTGCAACTGAAATGTATACCATTCGCTTGCCAAAAAAATAGACTGAAAAATCATTTGAAAGTATCCCAAGTTTGTATCATGCTGTTATATTTGGCAAAAGAGGAGACTTTGGTTTGTAGATAGATTGTTTTCCAATTTCTGAATCTGAAGTCCCAACCAATGGCTACTTGTAATAACATTTTTTTGTTGCCAATGGTGTACTCCTGAGCTTATGTTTACCACTTCCCCCTGTCCTTTTTATGGGTGTGTTTCATTGCTGAGTGAACTTCAGATTGGAGTACAAGAAGTTGCCCAAAAAGAAGAAGTTGCCCAAACAAGAAGTTGCCCAAAAAGACGAAGTTGCCCAAACAGAAGTTGCCCAAAAAAAATCGCCCAAACAGAAGTCGACATAGTTCAGGGACACCAAAGCCTCATCTAGCTTATTTTGTCTGTATAGAAAGTATGCATGCTTATAAATTACCAAGAAAACAAAATACATCAGTACAAACAGGGTACGAAATTGTATGCTTCTGGAACATGTGAAATAATCAATGGTGCAAGGTCGTACTATTTTCTATTGCCATACTCCTTTTCTCTTATGTTTATTGTATTTGTATTCATGACGAGATATATCTGTAATTTATGTGAAAGGTCGTACTATTTTCTATCATAAAAAGCGTTCTTGATATTCGTCTATTTTTTAAATAAGCGTTTTGCGTAAAGTAAAGCTAGTTTTTATCTTCTTGTATGTGATTTAAAATTGTTAAAACGCGACCCTTTTATCATGACTTGTAACTGATTTTGGCCCTATTCCATTCTCTAATGTATTATTGTTTGGTTATGTGTAGGTACCAAAGAGAGGAACCAAAAATTGAAGCTTCGGTAAACATCTTCATTTTGGGCAACTTATTCTTTTTAGGCAACTTCTGTTTAGGCAACTTCTTCTTTTTGGGAAACTTCTTCTTTTTGGGCAACTTCTTATTAGGCCAACTTATTTTTTGGGCAACTTCTTTTACCACATACGAATATGAAGCAGTTGTAACAATTAACTAGCAGTACTAAGTTATCGTAGGCAGCAATAACTTACAACTAACACCATAAACTTGAACGAGCAGTTGTAATCGTACAGGCTATCGGTTCACATGATCTATAGAAAACACTCCCACCATATGATCTAACCATTATGTTTATTGTAGGTAAAAACAACTTGATTGGAGTACAAGAAGACTGAAAACTAATGGAGGCTTCAATATCAAGGTAAAATAAACAATTACATACTTAATGAACTGAAACGATTTTACAATTAATAAAAAAAATGTAACCCATACTTTGAAAGTAAAAGTCAAAAACTATATAAATATCCCAACTAAACGCATCAAAATAAGACTTGTAACAATATACATCTTCAGTATGCTAAATCCCCACAAAAAATTTCCAGCCACTTGTCTTTGAACATGGTGTATGTCTCCTTACTTTATGACAAGCCGAACCCCTCTGTTGATTCTAATCTTATTTGATTAAATAAACATTGATATAAAATTTAACACTTCTGACACGCTGAACCCCTCTGTTGCCTCGAAATATATGATAGATTAAGAAACAAAAAAAATAATTCAAAATTAATAAAAGATATAGTTTTAATGATATTTCTTTTGTAATTATGCTTAACGAGTTAGCTATATATATAAAAAGTATAAAGAAAAAGGTGTTTCTGGGTCAACCCAATCCGCCCCGACCATTTCAAACGGTACTAAAAATTATCCATTTTTAACCAGAACCCGTTTCGACCTGTTACCTGGCACATCTTCTCGCCTCTAGTAATCACAGCGATGTTCTTACCTGGAGCCAGATCCAAAAGTTCCAGCAACAATTGTTGTAATGTGCGATTCCTCATCTTCAAGTAATTTTGCAAGTCGAAAGTCAGAAACTCGAGCATCTAAATTTCCATCTAGTAATATGTTGCTTGCTTTTATGTCTCGGTGTATGATACGAGGGGAACAGTCATGATGCAAATATGCCAGCCCTTTTGCATCTCCCATAATGATCTTAAGTCGTGTGTCCCAGTGCAGTTGCTCACCATTTTCTGTAAAAAAAAAATCTAGCTCAATTTTTATAGTTACATTACTACTACTTTAACATTATTAACCAATAAGAATGCCCAATACAGATTAAATTATTACTAAAAATCTATATTGTTACCATGGAGAGCTTCATCTACACTGGCACCAGGTAAGTAGTCATATAGTAACAGTTTCGAAGTTGGAGAATTGCAGTATCCTCGCAAATTCACCAAGTATTTGTGCTTAATGCTTCCAAGAATTCCAAGCTCTCTCTCAAAGAAACGATCAAATCCCTCGTTTAATTTCACTATTCTTTTCAAGGAGAAAACATTCCCATCATCCATTGACAGCTTGTATACTGTTCCTAAGCCTCCAGCCCCGATTATGTGCTCCTCATTCAAAGTTTCTAGTTTCTTGATGATATCTTTTGATGAGTACCGTAAGTCTCCATGAAACATGACAATGGATACACCTGGAAGCAATAACAGACCCATATAAGCTCAGTATTCATTATATACAAAAGATAACCCACACGCATACAGCAAAATAAAAGCCAATCATGTCATATTACGATAAATTCGATTTAGTCCCACATGAATTTGAGGTGGCAAAATGGGTGGCCCGGGGTGCGTAAGTGCGTTGGGTAATGAATCAAAAGAGGTACCCAGTTTTTGTATGGGTAAAAAAAGTTGATTAGATAAAGAGGTAAATTTTTATATTGCTCAAAAATCAAAATGGATAATTTTTTGTTCGATTCAGAATTAGTGATTTTTAATAGTAAAAATGGGCCGAGTTGGATTGGGTAGATATAGGCCAAGATAACTAAGTTTTACAAATGATTAGTATGAAATATGACTATTTTAGTAATGATCTAATTTATTGAATGAAATGATTCAGGATGTACTACGAATTAATTGTACCCTTTATGCCGTGACTGATTGATTTATTTCAATTTTATAAGATCTACAAAAAGAACATGCAGCAGCTACATGCACTACTCTATCTGATTCATGAGCAGATGCACATAACGGCAACTGGTTTTGAGCAAGTACACTAACGGTTGCGCCCATAGAATTCCTTAGTTGGTCTATGTTTTGACCAGATACACCAATCAAACCACCAGCTTGGCAACCAGAAATTAATAGTCTTATTGTATTTGCTGCCATGTGCCCTGTTGCCACTCTCTGTCCTTCAGCATTATCATCATCCTGCAAGAGAGCATTAACAAACTAATTACATCGGCAGCAAAGAGAAAAACGAGTGTTGCAAGAGAGGCAGACATGAAAAGTTAAAATAACATAAATAATGAATGATGACATAGAAAATGAAACACAAACACCCACATGCACGACTTTAAAAAAACTTAGAAACTGCCAAAAATAGCATCACTTTTTCCGGGTAACCATGATTTCTGACCTTTTGGCTGACTTATCCACGAGGTTTGAGCCCACCGCCACACGGACTTAAACCGGGTAAAGCCGGCCCCTTTTTAGAAAGGTTGGTGTGGCCACCTCAGAGTAGTTTGCACCTAGCGGGAATTGAACTTGAGACCTCTCACATTTTAGTGATGACAATCACAAGCCTTTTACCAGTAGGCCATCCGACTATACATACATGGGTGGCTGATGATTAACCTAGATGTCACACAAGGGATGTGGCATAATCACAGTATCATAAAGCTGTATACATGATTAATCAAATAGAAAAATCTTAATCACACTTCAAGGAAGCTAACTATAAGTCTATAACTAAAGGCGTAAAGCAATCAGTTAACTTAACCTAATATCCTGAGCAATTGGCGTGTACCGGTGTTTCTTTTAAAATAATAAACTGATCATTTAAAGCATAGTATTAATTATATGAATGGGAACAGTTAGCTAAAAATCAAGAAAACGTACAAGAATTCCTTCAAGAGCCTGAGCAGAATACGCATTGACACGCTTTTCCCTCTCTTTTCCCTTGTATCTGGCAATATATACAAATCACTATGCATGAATACTGGAATATCATAAGAATGTTTATTAAGATAAAATAAAATACAAACCTTCTGCATGAGGAATCTAGCAACAGAAGGCTTGAAATGCTTGGCAACACCCTCGGTTGATGCATGGGCCTTGTGTGCAGTGCCAAAAGCATCATTGAAGTACAAGTCAGCTAGGGATGCCAACTTCTTTGCGAACACAGGGTCATTATTCTCTTCCTCTTTGTAGAACCTCACGTTCTCTAAGAGCAAAACACCCCCTTCTGGGATCTCAGCCTCCAACTTCTCAACATCTGGACTGATGCAGTTGTCAGCCATCTTGACCTGTTACAAGAAGAAAAAAACGCAAAGAGGAAAACTTTTAGCAAGACTAGAAAAGTATTTTAACCATGAACCGTTAAATGAGATGAGCAGATGAACAAACCTCACATCCAAGAAGTTCAAAAATTCTAGACACTAGTGGCTTCAAGGTGAACTTTGGGGTGACACCCTTTGGTCGTCCCTATAAACAACAAAGACAACAAATATCACATTAGTCATTACATGAAAGGAATCATCAATTAGTAAAATCTAACATAAGTATTAACTTTGTAATAAGTAGTAATCAATGTTGTACATGTTCCAAGGTTCTAGTTGATATGCAGATATAAAATTTAAAACTAAACAAATGTGTGCAAAGAGCATAAACAAGTGAGGACAGGTAGTTTGTGGTTGAAATGACTCAATTTCAGTGTGGGTCAAAAGGGTGCGGGTTCTATGACCCTTTTGGGAGGTGTATATTAATAATCAATGCGTTAATTATACTTTCCTTGGAAAATAATACTAATTCATCAATTCAGTAAAGCTACTCTTTGGAATTTGAAGGTTCAATGAACTTACGGTTTCCTTGGGGACCCTGAACAATATTAGAGTAAGTGGAACGGGCATGTGTTCTTGTACCGAAAGATACCCACCACATCAACCTCCCTAGCGGTAGATGACATTGGTTGGAGTCTGAAACATCATGTCGTTAGTACGATCTTGAACTTGTTCTTGCATTTCAGGTATGCTAGCGAATGAGAAACAATTATCACTAAAATTATGTTGTTCTTCGCTGGTCATATTATCCAAACCTTTGCCAAAATCCCCAAAAATGGTTGAAGGTATGTTGAATAGCAAAGAGGCATCAACTCCGGTATTGTAAGTAGGTTCGTGAAAGAGATTATTGGTGTCTTGAGTACTTGAAATGAAAGTTGAAGTGGTTTTGTGGTGGTTACTAAGCGTAGAAAGTGTTGGGTCGATATTGATAGGTTTATGGTCAAAATGGCAAAAGTACTTGTCATATTGACAAGGTTCAGGGGAAGGAGTTTTTGGTATTATTGGAGATACCCATGAATGAGAAAAAGCTCTTTGTGCACTTGAGTTTACTTTCTTGAAGATTCTACAAATTGCCCATTGTTCCTGCAAACGGGTCAAAACGTGCAACTTTTTAGTATAGGTTAAAACAACTTGGGTCTACCCTAAGGTGAAAAATGCTATTAAAGAAATGACTTACATTGGGAGGAATTGTTTTCTCAAGAAACCACTTGGCTTGACCATTGCGATCGACCATGGAAGGTAACCGGAACTCATGCATCATCCAATCGGTTTTGAATCCTTTGGCAGCTCTACCTTTATAGAACACAAGTGATTTCTTCAAAGCAATACATCTTAAACCGTCAGATGAGTAGATTGGTCGGTCAGTGCCAGTGGCTTTCCAGAATTCAGGCCCTGTCACATGGTTTGGCCTAGCACTATTTCGGTATTTCAAGTCTCTACGACAAAAGAAGTACCATTCTTTCTCACCGGTCGTTGCCAGTTCTAAAAAAAGATGAAAAAAGATATGTTACTTCATTATAAGCTCTAAAACAAGCTCTCAAGATACAAGTTGTTGCCAATATATGTTCATTACTAATACAAGCCAATATGTAAAGCTAAACGAGATCGGTTTTACTTAGCTCAAATACTCTTTACTTAATAATATTCATGGAGGTGTTTCAATACCCTAAACATGGTAGAAAAATGAAAATAAGAATGTGGAGCTCACTTGGAAGATCCCATGGATCATATTTATAGATATCTAGTTGCTTGATGAGGTCAATGAAGAATGGTTTTTCTTGGACCTTCCTCTTTAAGTAAAACCCTACAAGCTCTTCATCGGTTGGATGAAACCGAAAGCCGGGCAACATGATTTTATCCATCTTCTGATCACCATTAGTCTCACTTCTCTCCTCCATTATCATACTTGCTTAAGCTCAGAAAACTGCCTCTTTTATCTTTTAATACCCTATATGTAGTGATATACTAAGGTTTTTCTATAAACTCACAATAAAAAACCGAAACACAAAAAAAAACAATAATTTCTTGCAAACAAAAATGAAGCTTTTCTTTCCCTTGAAAACCTAAAAACAACAAAGGTATTTGACCTGCCTACACCGTTATTACAAATTTAACTGAACTTTCTGTGACAGTAATAGTTGAGTATATAAAGAACCCTTTGATCTTTTTAAACCAATAGTAGTTAACTACAGACGATATGTAGAATAGAGGGAACCAACCTAGAAAAATTGAGCTGCAACTTCTGCAGCCTGTGACTTGCTCCTGATTCACAGAGAACGATTCTGGATTCACCAAGCTTACAGCTGCAAACAAAATATTAAGATAAATGCTATTATTAGATGATTGTGTGCCATCTACTTATGCAAGTAACTTAGAGGCCCATATGCTATTTGGGTTAGCAAAAAAAGTGTTCATCATTTAGAAGATGATAACGATCCAACATATCGTCAGTAGTTAAATACATGAAATATGGCATACCTAATTCTCAGGAGCGTGTCCCATCCTAGAAATGTTATTCCATTGCTTGTACAGAAACATGAAACAGTTTGTGCTAACTGCACACACAACACAAATATAGTAAAAACATATTCTCACAGAGACATGAAAAGTGTTTGTGTGGCCAATCCAACCTGACCAAGCCCAAATCGACTTTCTACCCTTACTAAGTGATAACAAATGGCTGGTTACCCAACCCGCTCATCTTGCAACCGCGAATAAAATCCTAATTTACGTCTAATTCAGATAAGAGTATCCAAGAAGCAAAAAGTTGTAAGCATAAGAAGAGTATACACTAAATCAAATTCCCTTACCTGTTTTGGGAAGTGAGGTTGAGTTCTTAACTCGATAGTCCATAAGTTCAGCTGCACGACGACATATTTCAAGAGCTCGACGTGCATCTCCTGCAACTGCTGCAACCTATGTAGGCATACCAATTTAAATGCCAGAAAACCAGCTCACAAGAACATGATACAAAATTCAAGTATGTAAATTCATTTGATTGCTATTGCCAATTAGTGCTACTAACCTTTCTTGAAGAAAACTCTATGACCAGCTTCTCAAATGCATCAATTCCCTTGAGACGACACCCAATTACTATTGCTTGATTACTCATGTTACTACTGCTCGAAGGTTAGCTGTTACGACATCAAGTTACCACTGCTAGCTTTAATCGATTCCACTGCTAGTCATTCTCGTAACCACTGCTACCTCGCTCGTTACCACTGCTAGCTTGTCGTGTCCACTGCTAGCGTAACCCCAACCACTGCTATTACTATTATCGGTTACCACTGCCACCTCGCTCGTTACCACTGCTAGCTTGTCGTTTCCACTACAAGCGTAACCCTAACCACTGCTAGTCATTCTCGTAACCACTGGTAACCTGACCCAACAGGTTTCAAGGCACTCAAAAATTAGCTGTTTCGACCCGTTAACTAGCCAGCCCATTTTGCTACCTCTAGCCATGATAATTATTGTATCGAAAAGATCGCCAAATTTTCTGAATTGGGCAACTTTTCAACTTTCAGAATATAATTACCAACCAGAACCCAGTGGTATCTCATTGACAAAATCAAATGTAAAATGTAGCAAGTACATGTATGCTAGGCTAGTTAGCTGGTATTGTTAATCATGCTTAGACTTGGACTACACAAGTACATAGTATGTCCACACACATGCAATGATTGTAAGAATTATATTCATGCATATGGTATGTATTCATATGTGTAGATATTCAAATTACAAAACTCAGTGAGGATAGTCAATTACCTGGAAATTCAGCAAAATCAAGTTCCCAAGACCCTCTCAAGCAGCCATCATGCTCTACCGTTAATAGAAAAGCGGGGACCCGACAATAGAATCTATTTGAATCAGCAAGTGGTATCTCCAGAACCTTCTTTTCTTTTGATTTTTGTATCTCAAGAGCCCTAAAAACTGACTTATAACCAGGCACACGTTTTAGTGACAAAACCTTTATTGTATCTCCATTGTTCTCAAGAACTTCAACAATGTCACAATCACCAACATCGACATGAGACACGATACACTTGGTTTCATCCTTATTGTTTAGAACCCAAACCTCCTTTTCCCTTGGATATATGTTAAATCTGTTTTTACCATTCACTTCTGCATGTACAAGATACAAAAACGAATCCTGCTGAATTACTTGTCTTTCACCTGAGGATGCTTGCATAGATACCCTTTCACAGGAGTTTTTATTCGAAATTGACTGTCAATTAAAAAAATAATAGTAGTAGTAAAATATCTTTATTCCTACTCAGTATATTTCTACATGATCAGTAAGTAATGGGTGGAAATTGATGCTTCTAGTTATTATTATCAATCTTTGTCCTATGAAAGTTTAAGATTTTACTTAAGGTAGTTGTTTTGGCTTTATATTGGTATTTTGTGGACTGAGAATGACTACTTTTATCTGTAAAACCTTGTCCAAGAAAGCCACCAGCTTTTTTACGGTGCACATGAGCAGTAGGATCTGAATGAAGATATTATTTACATGTATAAAAAATTTGATTCCAATAATAACATAACAAATAAATCCAGGTTTGCGAATACACTGATAATAGTCATAACTCACAAAAGACTACAAAGTAAGATATAAAAGTAACCTTCTGGCGTAAGATAAATTCTTTCGAGCTCTGCATATTGAGACAAAGTTTGACGAAGCTTTATAGGATCCATTCGTGGAGGTATACGACTCAGGTAGCAAACCCCACGCATATCAGCCTTAGCAGCCTCCTTCAATAAACGTCTTTTCCTTTTCATTTTCCGTTCCGCTTTCAAATGAATCAGTTTAATTAATAACGAAAAAAACTGCATATCAAATGAATCAGTTTAATCGGAAACCTTGATGTTAGGCAATGTCATGAAGTTCTTGGTGATGTAAACAACAAGTTTGTCCATGAAAGCTGGTGCAATGTAGAATCCATCCATGTTGTTGTCCAAATTGTATCTAAAATATAGTCAGTTAATTTAAAATCATTAATCATAGTAGAGTGATCAGCTAATAGGTAAATAGATACTTACGTGCGGAGACCAGTACTAATGTACTCATAGGAGCTCATGACAGCAAAATGGGTCCCAACATCTTGTGGAGCTTGGAAGAGAGAATCAAACATACCCTTACCTCTAGTGATATCCTGTTGATCATCAGAAATATCGTATGCAAGACCCTTCCATATGTCTTTGTCGGTCTGTTGTGTTTCCTCAATCTCTTTCTCAGCTGTAAATTCTCGATATTTTCATGTATTAACTGGCTAGATACCATAATAACCAAACTGAACTCTTTTGCTTCACAGTGATCTACAGAACTTGTATCTATCATTATTCACTTATTTGTATAGCAATATATTTTAGCAATGAATTCACAATCCTTTTATTTTTCTAGCATTTATAAGACTACTTTTAAACCCTAATTGCTAAAATGAGGCGGCTTTTAGTGTTACAGGATAACCGAGGGAAAGGGATCAAAAAAAGAGATGTACTTATTTGTTTTTCCGCTTATATTTCATAAGCCCCAATTTTTCGGCTTATTTTGAAACTTGTGGGGGCTTATTTAGCCGGCTTATGTGTTTATTGACTTTGGAAAAGCCGATAAGCTCACTTATTGAAGCTTATGACCTTATCAACTTTACCTTATTAGCTTAGGCCAATAAGCTAAAGTTAATAAGCTATAAAAAGTGAGCTTATCGGCTTTTTTCAAAAATCAAATAAGCCCATAAGACGGCTAAATAAGCTAATCCAAACACCCCTAAATTGAATCATAATATAAGCCCCCACAAGTCTCAAAATAAGCCGGAAAACTAGGGCTTATGAAATATAAGCCGAAAAACAAATAACCTCGTAAGCCACATATAAGCTTAAACAATCCTAAGCTAAATTTCACAACACTAGAGATCTCAAAAAACTCATCAAATCAACAAAACGTGAGCTTATCAAACATAAGCCGAAAACCAAATAAGCCATAAGCCAACTATATCCATAGTCTTTGAATTCATGAATTTCAATTGTATTGTTAAGTAGATTTCAATTAATGAAAAAATAGATTAAAATAGCAGATTCAGTTAAATAATTGAACCTAATAATTAATCAAATACTCATACCCTGTAACTGTAGTCATATTGGTCCAGGAGGTGGAGGAAGTGAGACTCCAGGTAGCGGAGGAAAAGATGTCGGAGGAGGAGGTGGTGGCGGTGAATAGGAGACAGGAGGAGGTGGAGGTGGAGGTGGGGGAACGGAGGACCAGAAGTGGGGAGTAATTTGGTGAGAATAAACGAGCAGGATGATGGGATAATAAGAATATAATGGGTGAGTAAAATGTAAAATGACTAAAGTATCCTCGTGTATAAGTACAAGTTGCCAAAAAATATAAAGTTGCCCAAAAAACAATACAAGTTGCCCAAAAAACAATACATGACATATACTTTCAAAATACGTACTTGTGTCATAAGTTGTCGGCCACGTGGCAGCCTTTGGATGGGTCCAAGAAAATCACTGGGCAACTGGTCTAGTTTCAAATGTCAAAAGGGCGTGGTCTGGAAAGTGATAATCCTCAGGGCGCGCGGTCCATTTGCATCATTTTCCCTTTTGACTTTTATCCAAGTTTTGCAGATTTGACTATAGAGAGATTAGCTTAATCCTAAATGAGTCTATGTGATAATTTCAACAGATTAGAGACCAAGTTAAGCTATATTATCTATTTCTACACCTACATGCAAGTCTATGATATATAATTCCTACTGATTTGAAAATTGGAAAAGATGAAAAAGGATTTTGACTTAGTGAAGTGCAGATGCAAAATAATGAACAAAATGACTCTAACTGTGACAACTCGTATTTTCAGGTCATATTTCAAAACATTATTCATGCTTCATCATTTATCGTTTATCGTAAACTGGGTTTACGAGTATCAAATTCATGTAACCGTAATGGTTTAGCTGTGAATTCATGATCATATCATCGAGGACATTTCATATAGACTAAGTTTAGTCTACATATCATCAATAACATCATTCCATATCGGTTCATGCATGGTTTTTCATTTTACCTTAAACGCGTAATTTTCATATTAAATAAACGTTATCGCGTAATTAATTATTTTGAACAATTGATCCATAAATTCCAAAAATTATCCCGATATATTTTTATACTCATATTAAGTTATAAAAATAATATTATGAGTTTACCCAGTGTTTTAAATTTATTTCGTATATAAATTGTTATATTTATATAACTACGACGGTTTTATTAAATACTATACGATAGTTATTATATCACTCAAATTTTGCAAGAAATGTATTTTTATAATTTTTATGACCTAAATATATTTTATCTTGACCCGTGAAAATTCATTTTTATCCAACGCTACCCTAAATATTCACAAGTGACTACAACTTACCACTTAACTTCAAATATCTTACAAGTTATTACACTTATACATTTAGAAAGAAAAAAAAAACAATATGAAAGAATGAATAAACCCCCCTTGTCGACAAGGGGGGATGAGTCACAAGAGATTTAGCAAAATATCTCTTATACATATACATTATTATACATATACTTCATTTCTTTTTCATTTGCAAAACTAGACCAAGTTTCCATCTTGCTTTTCTCTCAAAATATACGGCAGCCAAGGGATCAAAGAAAGGATCACTCCAAGTTTTCAAGACAAATATAATTACACACTAGTATCATTTGTTGTTAAGGTTTTGTAATACAAACCTCAAGTGATTAGGAAAAACCTTTTGTCCATAAACCTCATCATATCACTAGTAAGCATTCATATTCATATTTTTATTTCACATTCATTTTTATGGTCATATCATTTTATTTGAGAAACATGCAAGTCTCATGATATTTATACCATTTTTAAGGTTTTTAAGGTTTTTATGTGCTAAATATATATAATCCATCCTATAATTACTCCTTGTTATATATTTGTTTTGGTGATGCCTAGGAACCCATGACACCCTAAGAAGGTGTATGGTAGGATTAGAATAGCTTCGGAGTTGTTTTGAATGGGTTAGAATAGGTTTGGCGCGAGAAAAACTCATTTCGACACGTTTTGAAAAGGGTCTGTCCTTAAATTAAATTCTGGAAAATCCGACAGTAGACAAAAATATTTGGCCTAGATATTTGGAAAATATACTTTAAAACGAAAACGTGGCCGCTTGAACGGGTTAAAACGGAGCTATAACGAAGAAGTTATGAATTTTTCAAGTTTGACGAGGAAAACTATTAATTTCAGAAATTTCAGCATTGAAAATGTCACTCCTTACGAGTCAAAAATGAGTCTTAAGCTTTATAAATTGTGTCGACTTATCAAAAATATATTAGTATACTTTGACACGAATCTAAGGATGTAGAAAACGTAGAAAACGGACTTGTAACGAGCAAATTACACGCGATAAACAAAAGTTGCCTTAACTTTATTCTATTAGCAACATTAATATATTTTCTATTAAACATACTACGGCAACTAAAGGACCATGTTGGCGGACGTTTTTAACAATGATGTAGAACTTTTTATAACGTGATGTCTTCTAGTAAAAGTAAGTTCGCCTAGCATATTTTCCAAAATGTCCAACCGTTTGTTGAGCGGAGTTGTAACGAATAACATATAGTCACTCAAACTTTGCCGAAAACCATCCTTAAACAACATTTTGGACAAAAGTACCATACTTTACCTATATTTTTCTCCGTGATCGAGACCTCTAGGATGAAAACTTAAACACTAAAACTTTGAGATTATCATATGAGCTTCCCAAAACCGTTGATTTTGTTTCCTAGCGCTCGACGTACACCATTTTACGACTAGCTTTTCAAGGCCACTTATCCATTTTCATGAAATGTCAAATGACATTATTTTACGACGAAAAGTTACAATTTTATAATAAATCATTAAATGATTATTGTAGGATATCATTTCAACATAATTACTTGAAAAGTAATTTATAAATGGTCAAGACGTTAAAAGATTATATTTCGACGAGAAGTATTGTTTTCAAAAATTCATAAGTGGTATAAATATCATCCGAATTGCATGCATAACATTACATCATAACTTATTATGTATCATATCATTCATAATAGGTCAAGTTTAGTGATTCACGCTACATTTCGGTGTACTCACTTTTGCCATCGCATCTTTGTCCAAGTGAGTTTTCATAGCCCCATTTTCAATTGTTTTGGACTATTTTGGGGGAGATACATGCTTAACTATTTTTCGCAAGTACTTTGGATTTTTAAGGATAACTTCTATCATGATCATCATTGTTTCAAAACTGAATGTTGTACTATATTAATTGTTCTTGTTTGTTTGGTATAGTTCTACGTCGTATAATGTTCTAAATCAGTTGACTACTGATATATTGAGTCATGTACTATTGATTATGTGCTATAGTTCTACGTCGTATAATGTTCTAAATCAGTTGACTACTGATATATTAAGTCATGTGCTATTGATTATGTGTTATTGTTCTACGTCGAGTTAGGTACTATTGTGAATTCATTTGACATCATGTGCTTGAACATAAACTATACATATTTTGGCAATGGATTGTGAACACACAGGTTGCAAGTTTTGTATGGGCGGAACTTGGAACTGAGTGGATTTACAATGCCTTTGCTGCATAAACGATTTTGAAGGACTTTACATTTCAACGCAAACTCTATGAACTCACTCAACCTTTGTGTTGACACTTTTTAGCATGTTTTATCTCAGGTATCTAAGGCATACACTTCATGGCATGCATGTGGACATATCATAGAGTCGCGGTGACGACGCGTCTTACTTGGGTTTTATGAACTTTAAAAACATCGTTTGACTTGTACCAAACTTATTTTCCGCACATAGTAACTTTCATTTGGGACCTATATTTGTAACTCTGAATGTTTTTATTAATTCAAGCGATGTATTTTCCAAACGACACTTTAGGTCGTTCAATATAACTGTGATTGTGATGCTATGACAGTCAATCCCCAGGAATTCCATTCCGCTGCAAAACAGGTAATTTGGGGGTGTGACAGATTGGCATCAGAGCTTCGGTTATAGAGAACTAGGTTGCATCATTGACCCTAGACTATAACTACATCATCATAGCATCTCATCATTTCATCATAAGTGCATGTTCACTTTACATGCGGTTTATACGTACATTTTTCGAGTTATTTACTTTCGTTTCAAAACGATTGTCACATGGATGCCTTCAAATACTCATTCCATTATCCTTTCTTCATACTCTAATGTGGAGAATGCCTTGTCATTCCCTATCACAATTTTAATATCAGCTGATTCATCACCGATAACGTCGAATGCCGAGATAAAACCTTTAAGTAGGGCGAAGTCACTCTCACTCCTTTGTTTCACCACTAACATGTTGAGTTACACGCTATTCACACATTAAGTCACTAAACCATCATACATTTGAAGCACTTACAACATCTCATAACCTACCTTTTGGGAACCCGTCGATCATTTTGAAAAATAATCTCAAATTTATTATCTCATATCACATCTCTTTGGGAGCGTTTATTATTAACATCAGACTTTGCTACGTCTCACCTTTCCTCTTATTTTGAAGAAGTTATGGCGCCGAAGAAAGCTCCACAAGTTTTGACTCAAGAGGCTATGCAAAAGTTTGTGAGGGATAGTATAGCTAATGCATTAAGGATTGAAAGGGCAACAGTGGCGGCTACTGCTGAGGTTGCGGCTACTGCCGAAGCCACTAGACTTGCCAATGCTGCTGAGGCTGCAGCCACTGCTGAAGCCGCTAGACTCGCCACTGCCGCTGAGGCTGCAGCTAATGCTGAAGCTGCCCGGCATGCTAATGCCGCCGCGGCTGCGGCAACTGCTGAAGCTACTAGAATTGCGAGGGAAGTTGAAGCCGCTAGACTTGCTGCTGCTGCAAGAATTGCAGGAGGGTCTGGGGTTAGAAGTTGTTCATATAAGGATTTTAAAAGTGGAGATCCTACTAAATTCAAGGGTACTGAAGGGGCAACTGCTATGGTTAGATGGTTCGAGAAAATGGAGTCTGTGTTTCTGTTATGTAATTGCCCTGAGGATAGCAAGGTTAAGTTTGCTACGAGTACTCTACTTGATGGGGCAATGTCTTGGTGGAATTCGTATGCTCAGCCAATGGGAATGGAAAATGCTTTCAAGCTTACTTGGGAGCAATTCAAAGGGTTGTTAACGAAGAAATATTGTCCGCGTACGGAGGTGAAAAAGTTAGAAACCGAATTCTATGAACTGGTAACTATTGGGTATGACATTGATACTTACATTCGAAGGTTTCAAGAATTGGCCGTGTTATGCCCGTCTATGGTTTCGGATAACGAAAAACTACTAGAGGCTTTCATTGGAGGACTTCCCGATATTATTCAAGGTGATGTGATTTCCTCTGATCCGCAAACAATTGAAGAATCTATTCGAGTATCTCAAAAGCTCATGGCACAAGTAGTAAAGAGATGAAACATTACCAACGTCAACCGTAACAACAATACCAACAACCGCATCAACTACAACAACAACAACAACGACGATAACCAAATCAACAACAACAAAAGGAAATGGGAAAACGACCAGGGAGGTTATGATAATGACAACCAAAACCGTAACACTAACCATCACCAACAACTGAATAGAAGACAAGAAGTCGCCAGGGTCTATGTTGCTGCACCAACAAAGGGAAGAGCTTATACTGGAAACTTACCACGATGCCACCAATGCACGCTACATCATAATGGTCCATGTGGTATATGCTTTAGCTGTCACAAAGTAGGACACCTTGCTAAGGACTGCAAGGGCAAGGCCATAATTACATGTTTCGGATGTGGGGAGCAAGGACACTATCGGAACCAATGTCCCCAAAACAAAGGTCAACAAGGTGAAGGTGCTCTTGGGAAAGCATACATGTTAGAAGGAGGTGAAGCTCGTCAGGATTTCAACAACGCGGAAGACTGAAGAAGTTCGGAAACTAACAGTCTTAATTTTCCTTATGTACTATGTCGTACTAAGTTATGTCTTCCATCGTATTCGGATCTTATGACTTAAGATGTACTACTTTTGATGAACCACTCATTGTAAAATATTTTCATTAAGCGTACTTTCTTTTCCTTCTGATTCGTTATCACTTACAAGGTTTAGATCTCTGTAAACATCGAGAGTTATAACAACTAAACCGAACGTCACATTATCATTCCTTAATTATACATAGCCTAGCTAACTATGTCTAATTCTGGAGGGATATCGTTCCTTAATTATACATAGCCTAGCTAACTATGTCTAATTCTGGAGGGATCATGTTATGTTGGGAGCAGTTATTTATAAGTCTTAGTGCAAGCAGGGTTTTCACATATTCATAAAAGTCTAAGTGTTACTCATGGGAGATTCATCCACTATTTTCTTTACTATGATGTTTTGTACGCTTTAAATCATCGATAACCATAACGACATCTCTTCATGTCTTCTTTCCTCGTTATTTATCACAATCTCAAAAATTTGATAGACTAACACGAACTGAATTCAGGGACTGAATTCCTTTTTGGTTGGGCGAATGTGACAACTCGTATTTTCAGGTCATATTTCAAAACATTATTCATGCTTCATCATTTATCGTTTATCGTAAACTGGGTTTACGAGTATCAAATTCATGTAACCGTAATGGTTTAGCTGTGAATTCATGATCATATCATCGAGGACATTTCATATAGACTAAGTTTAGTCTACATATCATCAATAACATCATTCCATATCGGTTCATGCATGGTTTTGCATTTTACCTTAAACGCGTAATTTTCATATTAAATAAACGTTATCGCGTAATTAATTATTTTGAACAATTGATCCATAAATTCCAAAAATTATCCTGATATATTTTTATACTCATATTAAGTTATAAAAATAATATTATGAGTTTACCCAGTGTTTTAAATTTATTTCGTATATAAATTGTTATATTTATATAACTACGACGGTTTTATTAAATACTATACGATAGTTATTATATCACTCAAATTTTGCAAGAAATGTATTTTTATAATTTTTATGACCTAAATATATTTTATCTTGACCCGTGAAAATTCATTTTTATCCAACGCTACCCTAAATATTCACAAGTGACTACAACTTACCACTTAACTTCAAATATCTTACAAGTTATTACACTTATACATTTAGAAAGAAAAAAAAAAACAATATGAAAGAATGAATAAACCCCCCTTGTCGACAAGGGGGGATGAGTCACAAGAGATTTAGCAAAATATCTCTTATACATATACATTATTATACATATACTTCATTTCTTTTTCATTTGCAAAACTAGACCAAGTTTCCATCTTGCTTTTCTCTCAAAATATACGGCAGCCAAGGGATCAAAGAAAGGATCACTCCAAGTTTTCAAGACAAATATAATTACACACTAGTATCATTTGTTGTTAAGGTTTTGTAATACAGACCTCAAGTGATTAGGAAAAACCTTTTGTCCATAAACCTCATCATATCACTAGTAAGCATTCATATTCATATTTTTATTTCACATTCATTTTTATGGTCATATCATTTTATTTGAGAAACATGCAAGTCTCATGATATTTATACCATTTTTAAGGTTTTTAAGGTTTTTATGTGCTAAATATATATAATCCATCCTATAATTACTCCTTGTTATATATTTGTTTTGGTGATGCCTAGGAACCCATGACACCCTAAGAAGGTGTATGGTAGGATTAGAATAGCTTCGGAGTTGTTTTGAATGGGTTAGAATAGGTTTGGCGCGAGAAAAACTCATTTCGACACGTTTTGAAAAGGGTCTGTCCTTAAAATTAAATTCTGGAAAATCCGACAGTAGACAAAAATATTTGGCCTAGATATTTGGAAAATATACTTTAAAACGAAAACGTGGCCGCTTGAACGGGTTAAAACGGAGCTATAACGAAGAAGTTATGAATTTTTCAAGTTTGACGAGGAAAACTATTAATTTCAGAAATTTCAGCATTGAAAATGTCACTCCTTACGAGTCAAAAATGAGTCTTAAGCTTTATAAATTGTGTCGACTTATCAAAAATATATTAGTATACTTTGACACGAATCTAAGGATGTAGAAAACGTAGAAAACGGACTTGTAACGAGCAAATTACACGCGATAAACAAAAGTTGCCGTAACTTTATTCTATTAGCAACATTAATATATTTTCTATTAAACATACTACGGCAACTAAAGGACCATGTTGGCGGACGTTTTTAACAATGATGTAGAACTTTTTATAACGTGATGTCTTCTAGTAAAAGTAAGTTCGCCTAGCATATTTTCCAAAATGTCCAACCGTTTGTTGAGCGGAGTTGTAACGAATAACATATAGTCACTCAAACTTTGCCGAAAACCATCCTTAAACAACATTTTGGACAAAAGTACCATACTTTACCTATATTTTTCTCCGTGATCGAGACCTCTAGGATGAAAACTTAAACACTAAAACTTTGAGATTATCATATGAGCTTCCCAAAACCGTTGATTTTGTTTCCTAGCGCTCGACGTACACCATTTTACGACTAGCTTTTCAAGGCCACTTATCCATTTTCATGAAATGTCAAATGACATTATTTTACGACGAAAAGTTACAATTTTATAATAAATCATTAAATGATTATTGTAGGATATCATTTCAACATAATTACTTGAAAAGTAATTTATAAATGGTCAAGACGTTAAAAGATTATATTTCGACGAGAAGTATTGTTTTCAAAAATTCATAAGTGGTATAAATATCATCCGAATTGCATGCATAACATTACATCATAACTTATTATGTATCATATCATTCATAATAGGTCAAGTTTAGTGATTCACGCTACATTTCGGTGTACTCACTTTTGCCATCGCATCTTTGTCCAAGTGAGTTTTCATAGCCCCATTTTCAATTGTTTTGGACTATTTTGGGGGAGATACATGCTTAACTATTTTTCGCAAGTACTTTGGATTTTTAAGGATAACTTCTATCATGATCATCATTGTTTCAAAACTGAATGTTGTACTATATTAATTGTTCTTGTTTGTTTGGTATAGTTCTACGTCGTATAATGTTCTAAATCAGTTGACTACTGATATATTGAGTCATGTACTATTGATTATGTGCTATAGTTCTACGTCGTATAATGTTCTAAATCAGTTGACTACTGATATATTAAGTCATGTGCTATTGATTATGTGTTATTGTTCTACGTCGAGTTAGGTACTATTGTGAATTCATTTGACATCATGTGCTTGAACATAAACTATACATATTTTGGCAATGGATTGTGAACACACAGGTTGCAAGTTTTGTATGGGCGGAACTTGGAACTGAGTGGATTTACAATGCCTTTGCTGCATAAACGATTTTGAAGGACTTTACATTTCAACGCAAACTCTATGAACTCACTCAACCTTTGTGTTGACACTTTTTAGCATGTTTTATCTCAGGTATCTAAGGCACACACTTCATGGCATGCATGTGGACATATCATAGAGTCGCGGTGACGACGCGTCTTACTTGGGTTTTATGAACTTTAAAAACATCGTTTGACTTGTACCAAACTTATTTTCCGCACATAGTAACTTTCATTTGGGACCTATCTTTGTAACTCTGAATGTTTTTATTAATTCAAGCGATGTATTTTCCAAACGACACTTTAGGTCGTTCAATATAACTGTGATTGTGATGCTATGACAGTCAATCCCCAGGAATTCCATTCCGCTGCAAAACAGGTAATTTGGGGGTGTGACACTAACAATCCTAAATAAGACTCTATCAACTAAGCTTAACCACTTAACAATCCTTTAACTCAGATTAGTATCCTAATCCAAACATTAGTTTAGCAACTGTTTTGGAATTTAAACACTCCAAATCACAAATCTAAACCATTACACACCTCACTTCAGATTTCAATAACAATTTAAGTCCTAATAGAAGCTAGAAATGATAGCAATAACTACTAGAAACCTCAAGCTACAAATTATACAGATATGACAAACCTTATCAGTTTAGTATGCTGTTTTGAGAATTAAGCTAAATGATGATCTAATGCAACAAATTAAGCTATAAAAGATGAAAATAAGCTAAACAAACAGTAACAAGCTAATGTAACCAGATCTAAACTATTTAAGCAAGATTAAGCAGTTTAAAAGCAATTTGAATTAGAGAATCTACTCACTTAAGACCCTAGCTGAACAAGGGCTCCCAATAGGGCAACTACAAGCTCTCTAGCTTATTTCTAAGCTAGAGTAAAGTCCATCTGGCCCCATGTTGGGAATAATACTAACAGTTACCACTGATAAGCTTGTGGAAGACACTGCTGAAGAATGCACTAGCAGTGGAAACTCATTACCACTGCTAGTACATATTATTACCACTGCTATTAGGATAATTGTTATGTATTCGTGTATAGATAAGTATAGAAAAGATCTTGTGTATATTCTTTATAGTTAGCATTATACTTATCTTGTAAAGGACTCCTTGTGCTATAAAAGGAGGTTCTAGGTCATTGTTCTAGGTACGTATGCTTCAAGGTGTAACCCTAGTGATAAGCAAGATCACTCGTATTATTCTTAATAATATTGAAGCTTTGTGTTATACTGTTCTCACTTACATTACATCATACAATCCATATTCTGAGTATTACTAATGACATGAAGGCCAGAAGTTTGTTACTAATGACTCTTCCTAAAGACCAGATCATTGCTTTCAGCAAATTCAAGACAGCAAAAGAAATTTTTGAAGAGATTTGTTCAGTGTTTGGTGGCAATGATGCTACTAAGAAGACTCAAAAGACATTGTTGAAGCAAAGTTATGAAAACTTCTCTGCTTCAAGCAATGACTCACTTGACAGCATTTTCACCAAACTCCAGAAGATTGTCACACAATTGACTGTGTTTGGAATTGAGGTAGAAAAGGAAGATCTCAATTTGAAGTTTCTAAGAAGTTTGCCTGCTGAGTTTCATACAAATGTTACAGTCTGGGAAAATAAACCATAGATTGAAACTATGAAGCTCAATGATCTTTACAACAACTTCAAACTCATTGAACAAAGGTTGAAGAGGGCAGGGAAACTTGGTACAAGCTCTAGCAGCTTGGCATTGATGTCAACCTCTGTTGACAGTGATGATTCTGAAGATGACAGTGATGATGATATTGCCACTGTTGGTTCTACAGTTTCCACTGGTAATGCTATTGTTACCACTGCAGGTTCAAAGAAGAAGGTTGCTGGTATTGGATATCCTACCTTTTATGCCTTTATCTCCACTCAAGTTAATGGCTCTATATTAACTCATGAAGACATAGATCAAATTGATGATGATGACTTGGAGAAGATGGACATAAAGTGGCAAATAGCTCTTCTTACCATGAGGGCAAGGAAATTATACAAGAAGACTGGCAAGCCAATTCATATCAATGGTAATGAAACTGCAGGTTTTGATAAAAAGAAAGTAGAGTGTTTCAACTGTCACAAGTTGGGGCATTTTGCTAGAGAATGCAGAAGACCAAGGAAGCAGGACAACAGGTCTACTTGGTACAAGCAAAAGAAAAAACCAATTATGGAGGAACCAAAGGCAATGCTGGCAATTGATGGTGTGAGCTATGATTGGAGTTTCATGGCTGATAGACAAGAGGAACAACCTTCAGATGCTGCTTTCATTGCTACAGAACATGCTTTCATGGCCTTCTCTGACTCTGAGGTACAAAACTTTGAAAGTTGTTCTAAAACATGTAGGGCTTCTAGAGAATGTGAAAGGCTTAATGAAGAATATGACAACCAAAGAATAGAGTTGTTTGCTGCTAATTATAATGTGACAAACCTTAGAAGAGGCATATCTGTATTAGAAAAACAACTAGAGCATTATAGAGCAAATGAATCAAAATATAATGATGATATGGTTGTTCTTAGAAGAGAGTTAGATCATAAGATAGCAGTGAATGAGGGACTAAAAGAAGAGCTTGAAAGACTTAAAAAGATAAATGAGAATGTCAATTTATCTGTTGACACTTTATATTATCCGTCTAAGTCAATTGATAAAATTTGGAATGCTCAAATTACTAGTAAAGTTAAGTCTGGTATGGGATACAATACTGTTCCTCCACCACTAAGGGGTGTTCCATCACCTCCTGGCATAGATTTAGCTCATACAGGTCTAGAAGAATTTCAGGAACTGAATCTTGAATATGGTCCTCCCAAATTTGTGAAAAGTGAGGAAGAGGTTAAGCATGAATCTGATGTTTTTGAAAGTGCAACTGACTCATCTGTTGTAGATGAGAATGCTAAAAAGAATGTAGAGGCTTCTATCCCACAAGTTGTAAATACTATTACAGAGGAACCTAGGAAACAAGCTAATAAACCTAGATTAACTGTAAGGTATGCTGAGATGTATAGAAACAAGTCATCAGCTCCTAGGGGTAACCAGAAGAGTTGGAATCATGTCAAATCTCAACAACTAGGTAGTGAATTTGTGATGTACAATAAAGCATGTTATATCTGTGGTAGCTTTAATCATTTACATGCTAATTGTGACTATCATGTTGGGAGAAAGGAAGTTTATGGGAATAAAAGGGTGGAGTCAAACAGGTTTCAAAACAAAATACACCCTAATTCACACAGCAACATAATCCCAAGAGCAGTTCAACTAAGAAGTGGACTTAAAACTTTTGCCACTGCTAAAACTGTTAACACTGCTCACCCTAAAACACCTGTTGCAAGTGCAAAATCCCAAACAAGTTTTGTAAAATCTGCACAAATAGGGAAAAGGTCTTTTCTAATAAAAGGGTTCAATATAACCAACAGTGGGTACCAAAAACTAAACCAGCAGTTACCACTGCTCAGTCAAAAGTTCCCACTGCAAGGGTTGTAAACAAGAACAGGGGTAACATGGGAAATGCTGTGAAGGCCTCAGCACGTTGGGAATGGAAACCTAAAGGAATTATCTCAACAACCAATCCCAATGGTGTATCAATGACCTTTGATAGATATAACTATATTGATACACGAGGCAGATCCAAGTCAATCATGGCTTGGGTCTCCAAAGGAAACTAACTTCTTTCTTATATGTGCAGGAACATCCAAGGACAAAGAGATCAGATCAAGGCTACACAGATAGCGGATGTTCAAGGCACATGACTGGCAACAAGTCCTATCTCTCAAATTTTGAATACTATGATGGATAGTTTGTCAGCTTTGGAGGTGGAGTTAATGGAAAAGTTACTGGTAAAGGGGTCATCAAAACCGGTAACTTGGATTTTGAACTTGTGTACTATGTAAAATTGCTTAAGTATAATCTTTTTAGTGTGTCACAAATGTGTGACAAGAAAAACAATGTTCTTTTTACTGAAGATATGTGTTTTTTTCTCTCTAAGGATTTTAAGATGCCTGATGAAAGTCAGATTCTTCTTAAGATTCCTAGAAAAGGCAACTTATATAGCTTTGATATGAATAACATTGTTGCTAAAGATGATTATGCTTGCTTGCTTGCAAAGGCCACAGTGGATGAATCCATGTTATGGCATAGAAGACTTGGTCATATTAATTTCAAAACCATAAATAAAATTGTTAAAGATGGTTTGGTAAGAGGCTTGCCTCAGAAAAGATTTGAAAATGATCAAACCTGTGTTGCTTGTCTTAAAGGCAAACAACACAGAGCTTCTTGCAGGTCAAAATTGGTTAACTCTATTGCTCACCCACTTCATATGTTACATATGGACTTGTTTGGTCCTACATCTGTGAGTAGCTTAAATCTTAAGAAGTATTGTCTTGTTGTGACTGATGATTTCAGCAGGTTTACATGGGTTTTCTTTCTTAGAACTAAGGATGAAACAACTGGCATCCTTAAGACCTTCATAACAGAAGTGGAAAACCAATATGATATGAAATTTAAAATCATTAGGTGTGACAATGGGACAGAGTTTAAGAATAGAGTTATGGATGATTTTTGCAGGGATAAAGGTATTGAAAGAGAATTTAGTGTAGCTAGAACTCCTCAACAAAACGGTGTTGCTGAGAGGAGAAATAGAACACTAATAGAGGCTGCTAGAACCATGTTGGCAGATTCAAAATTGCCAATCACTTTTTGGGCTGAGCAGTTCACACTGCTTGTTATGTACAAAACAGGGTTTTAGTAGTGAAAAAAAAGAACAAGACACCTTATGAGTTATTTAGAGGTAGACCCCCTATCCTAGACTTCATGAGACCATTTGGATGTCATGTCACTATTCTCAATACCATAGATTATCTGGGCAAATTTGAAGAAAAATCTGATGAAGGGTATTTTGTTAGGTATTCCATGGTTAGTAAAGCTTTTAGAGTATTCAACTTAAGAACCCAAAAGATTGAAGAGAATCTGCATGTTGAGTTCCTAGAAAACAAAGTGAATGTCAAAGGAACTGGTCCAGAAAGGCTGTTTGATCTTGATACTCTAACTCATACCATGAACTATGTACCTATCTCTACAGGTACATCTACTTATGATTTTGCAGGTTCAGAAGAGTTTCTTGATGATGATGAACCAAGCAAGGATCAAGCAGATGATCAAGATTAATTCACTTTTCCACTTTGGGACTATGCAGATAATGATGATATTCCAAGGACTGGAGATGCTCAACCATCTAATGATTCTGGAAAAAAAGGAGCTGGCAATATGAACACTAAAAATCCTGAAACCAGTGGAAATTCAGATTCCACTGCTATGCCAGAAGTTTCCACTGCAACACCAGAAGTGGAAAATACAACTCCAGTTACAGAGGAAGCTCAAGCCAATGATGTTGAAATCTCAAATATGCCAAATGAGATTGCAGTTCCTCAAACTCCCCATACCTCAATTCATAAAGCACATCCTCTTGAAAATGTGATTGGGGATGTAAATTCACCAGTTAAGACTAGAAGACAATCAAAATTGCTTGATGTTCATGGATTTATTAGTGAAATCTATGAATCTAAGAATCATGAAGGCAAGAATGAAAGTCTTTTCATGTGTTTTCTGTCACAAATGGAGCCAAAGAATGTATACAAGGAAATTGAAGATGAAAGTTGGGTGGAAGCAATGCAAGAAGAGTTTCTCCAGTTCAAGATTCAAAAGGTTTGGGTGCTTTGCGATTTACCTTCTGGCAAGAAGGTAATAGGTACAAAATGGGTGTTCAGAAACAAAAAGGATGAAAGAGGAATTGTTATAAGAAACAAGGTTAGGCTTGTGGCTCAAGGATACACTCAGGAGGAGGGTATTGACTATGAAGAAGTGTTTGCCCCAGTTGTAAGAATTGAAGCAATTAGGTTGTTCTTAGCCTATGCATCTTTTATGGGCTTTAAAGTCTATCAAATGGATGTAAAGAGTGTTTTTCTATATGGGCAGATTGATGAGGAGGTATATGTTTCACAACCTCCAGGCTTTGAAGACCTTGACTATCCAAATAAAGTGTACTGGGTGGTTAAAGCTTTGTATGACTTGCATCAGGCACCAAGAAAATGGTATGAGACCTTAACTACTTATCTTCTTGATAATGGGTTTCATAGAGGCAGAGTGGATCAAACTTTGTTCATCAAGAAAGACAAAAATGATATCTTGCTGGTTCAAGTATATGTTGATGATATTATTTTTGGCTCTACAAAGACAGAGATGTGCAAAGACTTTGAGAAGCTGATGAAGGATGAGTTCAAGATGAGTTTAATGGGTGAACTCACATTCTTTTTGGGACTTCAAGTACAGCAAAGGCCAGATGGTATTTTCATCAATCAAGATAAATATGTGGCTGAGATACTAAGGAAGTTCAAGTTCTCTGATGCAAAGTCATCCAGCACCCCTGCAGACAAGACTACAAATCAACTTTTGAAGGAAAATAGTGGTGAAGCAGTTGATGTGCACATGTACAGATCTATGATTGGTTCTTTGATGTATCTTACATCATCTAGACCAGATATTATGTTTGCAGTATGTGCTTGTGCAAGGTTTCAGGTCACTCCCAGGTTCTCACGCTTGACTGCTGTGAAGAAGATTTTCATATATCTTAAAGCTTTTCCTAATCTGGGATTATGGTACCCTAGAGAATCACCTCTAAAACTGGTTACTTACTCAGATAGTGACTATGCTGGAGCTAGTTTGGATCAAAAATCCACAAAAGGTGGATGCCAATTTCTTGGAAATAGATTGGTGTCATGGCAGTGCAAGAAACAAACAATGGTGGAAAATTCATCAACTGAGGCAGAGTATGTGGCTGCTGCAAGTTGTTGTGCTCAAGTTCTATGGCTTCAAAATTAACTTTTGGACTATGGATACAATTTCATGAATACCATCATTTATATTGAAAATAGTAGTACCATTTGCATAATTAAGAATCCAGTTCAACACACAAAGACTAAACATATTGAAATTAGACACCATTTTATAAGAGATTGTTATGAGAAAAGGCTAATTCAAGTTGTCAAAACCATACTGATGATAACTATGCTGATTTATTAACAAAGGGACTTGATGTGGGTAGATTCCAGTACCTCGTAATAGGTATTGGAATGCTTAATCCATAAATTTTTGTGTCTAATGGTCTTTGGTGTTGAGGGGAGGTTTTTGGTACTAAAATTGTTGTATAAGTTTGTATTAGTTTGTATATGTTTGCTTGTATTTTTGCTTGTCCACTAACTTTTATGCAGAAAATAAGGCTAACAGTGGAAACTAAAATGCAAGCAGTGGTAAAAGTTGCTCTCACAGTGGAAAAAATAAAACAAGGAAACTTAATTTCATTGAGAAGAAGTTCATTACATTCAAAGCAGAGAGTACTAACAACCACCATCAAAATACAAAAGATAAAAACCTAAAACAACCTACACCCCTACACCCTACACACGCTACTTCATTGGCTTCTTGCCCTTGCCCTGATAGTTGTGCTTGGTCTTCTGTGCACTCTTCCTTTTGTTCTCAAAGGTTGACTGCATTCTTGGACAAGCAAGACCAAGAACTTGTGGAGGAGGCCTTGGTAGCATTGCAGGCTTCTTTGGTATGGAGATTTGCTTCATGTTGGAGAGAGCTGCTCCCAAAGCCTTTGTCAGAGCACTTGGCAACTCCTTGGACAAGGAATAGGTCTCATCATCATCATCATCATCATCATCTGATGAGCTGGAGTAGAACTCAAGAGAAGGTGCAGGCTTGGCAACAGGTTTGGCAGTCTTCTTAGTTGGCTTTTTGGAAGAAAAGCTTGTAGCACATGGTGGAATGTAACCTGCCCACCCTGATGCCTCTGAAGATGACTCAGATGCTATCACAATCTCTGTGTCATAATCAGAAGAGATGTCAACTATGTTGGGAAGATTGCTTATGGTGATTTTTAGGGATGTTGTGCTAGTTAGAATGTGTTTTGATAAAGATTATGGAGTGCCGAGCCCCTTTTTATAGGCAAAGTCGATCATAGGGTTCATTAAAGAGGATATTTATTTTTACCTATTTTGGTAGGTTGAATAGTAAATATAGATATTATCGGGTTGACTTTGGGATGATATTTGTGAATAGTGGCTTGGTTAAAAGTAACTTTGGTTAAAACAAGTTGGTTATGACTAGTCTTTGTACTATACTAACACTTGCAGGTACATAACCAATCTTTGCTGGGAGTTGATCATAAAAGGTGTGTAACTGAGACACACAACAAATGGTTATTGATTCACCATGCCTAATACACATAAGAATCAACTAGTCCAGAGCAAACGGCTACTGGTAAAGACTTAATAAATTCGTTTATGGTTGATAGTTTACCAAAAACTATATGGTTATCAACTCACCATATTCTATATGATTAAGAGTTGGCTAGTCCATAGCAAACGGCTCATGGTAAAGACATATCAAATCCGTTGATAGCTGGTAGTTTGCTAAAAACTATAATAAGAGCAGTCCAATTTTTCATATGTTTTACTTACCACTGCTCTTGAAAATTTTTGTGAAAAATTACCACTGCTAGTGCACAGTTTCCACTGCCAGTGTTATGTTTACCACTGTTGAACTAGCCGTTACAATTGTTGTGTCAGTAACAAATTTTTTACTAGCCGTTGAGAGTAACTACTTTCTGTATTAATAGGGTAAAATTTTTAGAAGATTATCTACTTTCCTACTTGCAATTTATTCTCTTAAGATAAATCTTTTCCTTAGATAATCTTTCTTGTGAAAAACTCTCAAACCCTAACAATATATATCTTTCTTTCTCAATTGGTAAGTTCTTTGTGACAACTCGTACTTTCAGGTCATTTATCAAAACAATTCATGCTTCACAATTTCATCAGTTATCGTAAACTAGGTTTACGAGTTTCAAATTCGCGTAACCTTAAAGGTTTAGCTGCGAATTCATGATCATATCATCACGGACATTTCATATAGACTAAGTTTAGTCTACATTTCCTTAGCATCATTTTCATCATGCTAGTTCATTCATGATTTTTCATTTCACATTAAACGCGTAAATTTCATATTAAATAAACGCTATCGCGTAAGTTATTATTTTGAACATTTAATCCGATACTTCCAAAAATTATCCCGACATATTTTTATACTTACATTTAGTTTATGAAAAAAAAATAATAATATTTTGAGTTTACCTAGTGTTTTAAACTTATTTTGTATATAAATCGGTAAATTTCCATATTTTAAATTTAATAATAAATTATTATTTATTATTACATGAACGATTTTGAGCAAGCATTAGCTCACTTGAGATAGATAAGGGAGGTTATCCCGCACACTGGAACAATTTAAACTAATTATGAATAGCAGAAAATGAATATTTTATATTTTCTGGCCACTTTGAGTTTCAAACTCAACAACGAGAAGTTATCTCACTTTATTAAAAACACGAGCTCTCGCACGAACCGGCCAATAGAAAGTATGGTATTAGTCCAATAAACACATTTTTGAACCATTATTGATGTTTTTATATTTCTTTTATAATAACACACTCGACAACATATTTTACACGTTAACCGTTTCCAACGTGTAACTGAAATATTCCAATTCACGTTTTAAAACGTAAATAAAATACCAAAACTTCGAGGAAGTTCATGTTTTAACTTCCCACACTTTTCTACTCTCATTGTGTCGCATTCTATGCAATGAAACGCAATCCAACTCGTTTTATAATTATTTCGTATATGCATTTCTCGTTATGGAATTATCTCCATTCAAACAACAAACCGAAATTTTCCAGACTGATGTTAATAATAAATTATATTTATTATTCCCAAGTTTCACTTTCGAACTTTCTTAAACCTAATTGAGCTTGAAAACGAGAGAATATCTCGTGAAACACGAAATCTACGAAACAAATGAGCTTGCGCGACTTTAAACTCTTGAATTAATTTGATTTATCAATTAATTTAAAATTCGAGAAAACTATACATGTGAATACTCATTTTTATCAGAAAAATTATTTCGGACGCAATGGCGCAAGTCCCGTATTTTTAAACGGTCGTTTGCTACGTCAAATGGGGCCCACAAGGGTTATTTTTAAAAGATTATTAAAATTTCAAAACAGCCCCTTGGTTAATTTACACATCCGCCCCTGGACTTTCTTTTGTCCACGTTAGGTCCCTTCAGGGGGTATAAAGGTTTTCTCCTAATAGATACCACCACCACCACCGGAAAATATTCCGGCGCCGTCGCCGGAATCCGGCCAAATTCCGGCCACTTAATTTTTTGATACCGATGCATAGATCAAGGCTAAGGGGTCGATTCTGGAGCATTTGGGTTAAAAAGGAGCTCGTTTGGTCGCGTTTTGTGTACACCGCCGCTCACCACCATGTACCACCGTGAGCCACCACCCTCCCCATCATCTCTCATCCGTTTGGTAAGGCCACGCGCCTCAATTCCTTCATATTCATCTTTTTCTTTAAAACCCTAATCGGATTTTAATCAACTAAACGATTCATATAATATCACCTAATAAAACTCATGTTTTATAAACTAAAACGCGTAGATCCTTAGTTTTGGCTCTTGAATGGTTTTGACTCGCTCCGGGTCGTGTGACTCGCCTGAGTCAACTCACGAGTTCAGTTGACTCGGACCCGTCTCATGTTTATTCCAGTGTACCTTGAAGTGTTATTATTCATTACTCAAAAATTGTTTGTCTCTTCTTTTGTTTGTTGGAGTCTCGAACAAAAATGGGAACCCACTTGGGTATTGTATTGAGATGAGTTATAATATAAAACATGTAAAAAACGTCTCATGTCAGATTGACCATTTTCTTTTTGTGGAATTATATAAATGGTTAGTATATTAAGTATGATTAAATAACAATATTCTTGATTTATATTATTTCTGAATATAAAGATTATAAACGGTTGTTGGCATTTTCAATACTAAGCTTCTTAAAATAGATCCCACATTCCATTTTTAAGTAAAATACGATGGGTTGCATCTCATGAAAAACCCATGTGATTACTTTGGCGCTTATATATTCAGCTTGTTATTTATGTGACTTATTTTGTAGCTTCTTTTTGAAACTTGTGACTTTTAGTTTTAAAATTTATTACTATTAGTTACTTGTGATTAATTGGTACATTAGACTAACTTATTTCATTGATTTGAACCTCGTGATCTTTGGTACGTTTCGGATATATTTTGAAGCTATTGGTTTCATTTGGTTTATACTTATTTAGATTAAACATATGACAAAATAGACTTGGACTTTGAAATTGCGACTTGGATATTGGACTACTTAACAGGCTATAAATATATTGGACATTAGACTATTAATGGACTTAACTCTTAATGGACTAGTAACGGATCAAAATCCCAATAATCAATACATATAATGTAAACTCTAAAATTTAATTAATAACTAAGTTATCAAACCGGATCATTAATTAGCTTAGAATTCTTATTGGAACGTGTTTGGTTTACGAGTACTAAAATAATGTTGATTTGAAATTTGTCGGAAAAGATTGTTTTGGAAAATTTATTTTATTAAAGTCACGATGACTTGGGCACGTTGTATAAATGGACGCGTCATGCCGAAATTTATAAAAAACCTTTTAAACTTATATTCTAAGTTCAAATCTCTTTTACTATTACAAAACTCGACACAAATCTAATCGCGTGTAATTTTTTAGCAGTAACACCTTTATTGTTTGAATTACACATTCAAAACTAACATTAATTATAAAACATGTTTGTTATATACTATTTATTTGGGATATTGGGTAAACGCCGAAACGTACTAATTGATTTATCTTATTGACGTCTTTTCTCGTCGTTATTTTCCTTGACTTCTTTTGTCATTCTTTCTCGACTCAAGTACTCATTAATACTTTTCTCGACTGTGTTGATCATATATTCTTTATTGGCGTGAGTATAATTGAGTCACTATACGAGTCAGCTATTATACGAAAGTTTCGTATACATTATTCCTCCATCTTTTCCAAGAGCCAAGACGCGCGAATTATTTTCGCAACTACATTTTTCGATCATTATCGACAATCAAAATAATTCATGAAACTTCGCATAAAATGTTACAAAACAAATATTCAAAATATTTGTTTTTAAACCTCAAGCTTTTTAAAGATCCAAATATATGGAAACTTTTGCTTTTGAACTTACAAACGTTATTTTTGAATACAAGACTTAGACTAAAAACTATACCATACTTATCTAGGTTGCGTGTCGGAGCCGTGCACATTTATTACTTGATGTTAGTTGTGATGTCTTACATTTCTGCATACCAAGGTGAGTTTTCATAGCCCCGTCGTACATGTTTAATTATTTTCAAACCTACGGGGGAGAATACATTGCACAACATTTTATTACGATACCAAGTATGTTAAATTCATTTACATTGCTTAAGTTACCGCATTGCCAATTGAAAGTCCCCATTTCCTGAACATGAACCGTTAATCTTAGAAGCGAGGGTGAGTGGATAGATCTATCGAGGGTGACGCCTCCATCCGGGTTGGTGAATCCCAACTAGTTTTATGTGACATGATTGTCATACCAGTAACATTTTCATGTGACATGATTGTCATACCTGATCTATACTTGTGTAGTCGTATAAAACATTTACCAAACCTATGATTTCTCACCAACATTATTGTTGACCGTTTTAGCAATGTATTTTCAGGTAATTAAGGCATACTCATCATGGCATGGTTAAGGAACCTTTTGAGTCGCGGCGTCGACTTATATCATTGTACATCATGGCACTTTCTTTCAAAACATCGTTTGGACTTGTAATATATTTATATTTCCGCAAACTTTATAAACTTTTGGGACCTATACTTTGTAAACTCTGATTGTTTTATTAAATCAAACGATGTTCTTTTCAAACGACACTTTAGGTCGTTCAATATAACTGTGATTGTGATGCTATGACAGTCAATCCCCAGGAATTCCATTCCGCTGCAAAACAGGTAATTTGGGGGTGTGACATTCTTCATTCAATTCATACTCACACAACATATTTTTCATCAAAAGATACTATGGCTCCAATCACTTTTGCAGATGAGCACAACCAATTTGGAAAAGTCAAACGACAAGAGTGGCCCTTTTTCATCAGATTGTGGATTTCCTAAACACTACTCATGTAAGGTATGCTTTACTTCTTAATCCCACAATCTATATCTCTCAAATCAAGCAGTTTTGGAACTCTGTTAAGTCCATCACTATTGAAGATGGAGATACACATGCAACTGTGAATGCTCTTAGAGCCACAGTGGATGAGGTAACTATTGATGTTACTGAGTCATCCTTCAGGAGAATTCTCTAATTGGATGATCTCAATGGTATCATCACATTACCTATTCCAGAAATTCATGAACATCTTTCATCCATGGGGTATGATACCACTGACAAAAAGGCTACTTTCAAAAAGAGTGGTTTCTGTCCTCATTGGAAATTTTTAATACATACTCTATTACATTGCCTAAGTCCTAAGAAAACATCTTATGAACAATTCAGTTCAACAATGGCTTACCCTTTGGTTTGTCTAGCCACAGATAGGATTTTTAATTGGTTTAAATATATTTTTACAAGTATGCAAGGCAATGTAAAAAGTTCAACAAAAAAATTTATGTATCCAAGGTTTGTGCAAGCAGTGTTAAATGAATTTCAACTGCAACCCCATACAAGAGTTTATAAAATCCGTTGCCTTAAGCCCAAAGTTTTTCAAAACATGAATAAGGATGGTAATAGGGTTGTTAAACCACTTTTTCCTCAAATGCTTGCAAAGATTTCACATGTACAGGGTAAAGATGCAACACTCCCAGTTGTATCCCAAAACACACCCACAATCACAGTTCCAAACATAAACTACACTCCACCAGTTACTCACATCTATGAGAGGAGGCAAAAACAGCCAACTCCTCCCATTACAACACAACATGTCCCTGATCCTTTTGGTTTAGGAACAAGAAGTGGTGGTTCTAGGCTTCAACCTAGTCCAACTAGGAGTGAGTCTGAGCCAATGCCCTATGTTCACCTCTCCTAACAGGTCACACAGTTGGAAGTGTTGAGGGCAGTGGGCAACCTATGGAATTTATGGAACTATGTACCAAGCTAACTAAGCAGGTTGAATCTCTGGAGAAAGACTTGGCATAAGTAAAGGAGCAACATCCCAAGGATATTACAAAATTGCAAGAAGAGATTCAGACTTTGAAGAAAGAGTTGCAGGGGTTGAAACAGAAAAGGAGACCTGCAAAGATAGTGATATCATCTCCATCCTCACCTCATGATGGTGACTCAGAGGAATTCAGTGAAGATTTTGGGAATTCTCCCAAACAGGGGAGGAAAACAGATGCTGAAACCAAGGGGAGGAAAATTGGTTTTGGAGATGAAGGTGATTTAGATGCAGATTTTGGATTTGATGAGCCAAGAGGTACTGAGGAAGTTGATACTCAAGAAGAAGTTCCTCAACAGCAACCAAAGCAAGCAACTTCCACTGCTGCAACCACTGATACCATTCCCACTGCAGAGTAAATGGTTCCCACTGCTGGACAAGATATTACCACTGCAGAGGAAGAAATTGAAAAGAAGAAGAAGGTGAAAGGTAAAGCAGTTGTGCAAAGTGAAGAGCAATCAAGAAGGAAAGTTTCAAAGAGAGAACAAGCTCAAATTGCTCATGATGCAGAAGTTGCTAGAAAACTCACTGAAGATGAAGTTGCAAACAAGAAAAAGCTAGATGAACTAGAGATTGCAGACCTTATGGAAGCTAAAAGGCTGGACATAATGGAAACCACTGATCCAATGGATGAAAATCCACTTTCCACTGTTCTACCCACAATATTCAAAGAAAAGACTCCATAGTTTAGCTATATACCTACTGAACAAGAGATTGAGTTCTTGATTGCTAATGATCCAGTAGTCAAGAAGAAAGCAATTGACCTAGTTACAGATAAGTCTTTAACTGAAGAACAAAGAACAACACATTTGAAGGACTTCATTCAAATGAAGAATAATCAAGCACTTCAAGATGCAATTGGTTCAGTTAGAAAGGGTCAAAAGAAACCAAGACAACCAACCAAGGCACAAGTTATCTCAATGATGAAAGCTTATTGTTGCAGTGTTGGTGGCTGGAAAAAGAATCAATTCAAATGAATGACTGATGATCAGGTTGAAGGTATCAACTACAGAGTTAAAAGGCAAGATAGTAACTTTATTCCTATGAACTCTGAAGAAGAAGAAAGAAGATATCCTCATCTGAAGAGAAAATCCAAAGATAGTGAACCTCAGACACTCAAGAAAACAAGATTTGCTAAAGAACAAGAAGTTCAATCTGAGAAATTCATAGAAGAACAGCTGACTGGAATGATTTTGATTGAAGAAGAAGATTTTTATCCTGACCCATTGCAAGTCAGACATCCTATTGTTGATTAGGAAGTGTATACTGCTAGCAATTTTGCTCCAACATGGAAGATTACAAGGCTAGGTGGTGAAACTTCATCATTCATTCAGTTTGAAGAACTCATCAAAGCATGTGACAGAGATGATCTTGATACAATGTGGAGATTAGTTCAAGAAAGGTTTGATGCTGACAATCTTAAAGATATGAAGAAAATGCAGTTATGGGTTGATCTAAGAAGGCTCTATAAACCAGATGCTAATGATAATTTCTGGAAGTTTGAAGCTTCATGTGTTGGTACTACATGGACTTACTATGATTCATGTGAAGTTCATCATGTTTCTACAAACACTGGAGTGGATGCATTTTTGTTTGCTGAGAAAGAATACCCACTCAGAGCTGGAACTCTCACTGTGATGTTGTATTCAACAATAAGAGTTCATGAAGATACTGAGAAGGTCAGAGCTTTGTTACATAGGATTCAAGGTCAATGTTCAAGAGCTATTCAGGCTTTAAAAAGAAAGTGAGGTGTTTGGAAGAATTCCCCAAATCCTTTGCAGATGATGAAGATTGAAGAAACTTATTGATTTGCAGAGAAATCATAAGTTTAGGGGAGGATTGTTGGGAATAATACTAACAGTTACCACTGATAAGCTTGTGGAAGACACTGCTGAAGAATGCACTAGCAGTGGAAACTCATTACCACTGCTAGTACATATTATTACCACTGCTATTAGGATAATTGTTATGTATTCGTGTATAGATAAGTATAGAAAAGATCTTGTGTATATTCTTTATAGTTAGCATTATACTTATCTTGTAAAGGACTCCTTGTGCTATAAAAGGAGGTTCTAGGTCATTTTTCTAGGTACATATGCTTCAAGGTGTAACCCTAGTGATAAGCAAGATCACTCGTATTATTCTTAATAATATTGAAGCTTTGTGTTATACTGTTCTCACTTACATTACATCATACAATCCATATTCTGAGTATTACTAAGTATATTCCGCGTACTTATTAATATAATTCAAAGTATCACTAACACAAGGTGTGTGTTTAGATCCATCACCCCATCCATGGTAGGCCACTTCCTTATGCTTTCCACTATTCAATATGCAAAGGTTTTTAACTGATTTGATGTGAAATTGTAAGTAGAACTGAGTAAGACTTAAGATAAGCACTTATTAAGCTAAAATTGAACTAATGAAAGCTTATGTAACCAATAACAAAAGCTGGTTGCAGCTTGAAAACAGATTCGATATATTTTTTTATTTTTCAAATATTTTTCCAATTTTTTTGTGATTTTTGTTTTTGAGAATAAACAAACTGAAAATGATATGATATAAGCTAAACTAATCAAATGAAATATCAATAAGCTAAAATGAAACAATAAAACAGTAATTTAGATTTGATGAGAATATAAGCTAAAAATACGTTTATTAATAAAACTTGATTACAACTTGGAATTTGAAATACATAATTAAACTAAAACAAAATTAAGCTACTATTACTACTCAGAAAACTACTAACTGTGAATAAGGGGGTTTATATAGGGAAGCTCAGAAGCTTGGAAGGATCCAGAAGCTGAAAGTTGTGTTTCTTTTGAGCTTGTTGCATCCGTCAGATCATATCCCAGCATCATCCCACCTTTCACAACCCTTGGATCAAATCACCACGTCCCTTTGGCCAATCAATGAGCAGCAAGACACACGGATTGCCAGCGTGGCATTCCGTGTGTCATAATATGTCAGTACAAGTACGATTTTGTCTCGTAATTAGGTTGATTGTGGTTAATTAGTGTGGGGGCATTTTAGGGTTCTATAAAATCTGGGTAACTTGATTTGGGGGTGAATAAATGGCGTGGGTAAGTTTTTATTTTTTTAATACGTTTGACTGGTAAAAAGGGGATTTGACCATTTGACCGGGTTAAAGGGTGAGTGGTAGTGTTGACCGGGTAAGGTTTTATTGACCGGGTAAGGGGCTGGTATTGGGCCGTGGGATGACTGGGCTTGGGTGAATAAATTTGGACTTGGACTTAGACTTGTTTTGTGATATGTTTATTAACATAGGGACTAAATATGTAAATTCTGAAATTCCAAGGATCAATTTTGTAATTCTGAAAAGTACTTCCAAGGGCCACTCTTGACAATTCCAAATATATCAAGGGCTAAAATTGCCAATCTTAAAACTCCAGGGGTAAAATCTGACAAATTCTGAAACTTGAGGGACTGATTCTGCAATTTCTTTAAAGTTGACCAAATCTTTCATAAATCATCCTCTCAGCATCAAAATCTTCAAATTCACTCTTTCTAACTTCCCAGCTTAGCTTTAGCACTCTTTTCCTTCTCGTGCTCAGGTTTTTGTCTGATTTGTCTTTCTTTTGCGTGTTTTGTCATATCCGTACCTGCACATGTATAAACTCAAGAAACCAACAGATATTAGTAATAAACGGCTCTTTCTTGATTATTTTGGGCCTGATTTGGTAAAGAAATGGTATGTGTTTTAGCACATATCAAAATACCCCAGACTAGACGATTGTCGTGTCCCCACGCAATGCAATCAACTCACGCTTCTAAAATTAAGGATTTCAATCTCTTTCTACTAAACCTATGAGAAGTAGCAAAGATTCCTCAAAAGAGATTAAGAAACCCTTAATTCTAAAAACGCCCCCTTTACCTTTTATTAAACCTATGAGAAGTAGCAAAGATTCCTCAAAAGAGATTAAGAAACCCTTAATTCTAAGAAACCCTTAATTCTAAAAACCTATGAGCTTGTTGAACTTTCATGTCGATCAATAACTCCAACATTTTTCAAACGAAATTTTTAGGATCACGGAGTAGGAAACACAACTCAGCGAGGAGTAACCATAAGGATAGAATACATCGTCCCTGATTTTTCACAAGTTCCCAAACTAAGCGTAAAATCAAAATCATTGTTAAATATGACTCTAGATGCTAACACTACCCATGGAAGTTACTTGTGTAATTACCTTTTTCTCCCATTTTCCTATTTTCCTCTATTTATTTTATTTTTGGTGAGAAATGAATTTCTTCAAGTTTCTCGTTTAGATAATTTTTATTCCGATAAAGATATGAAGCTAAGTCACTAATTAGTTATCCATCTTCTCTCAAGAACCATTGTCTTAAAAATGAGGTCCACATCAAGGAATTTTTATTCACTTATATTTTTGACTTTTCCATAATTTTTTTTTTCAATTCCATTTTTTTTTGCACTTATACTTTTACTTATATGAGCTATGAACTACGGAGCTTCACGGGGTAATTCCAAGACCTTACACGTTTCAGAATAAAGGATCCAAGGGCCGTTACGACGGAGAATTCCAAGACTCTAGGCTTCATGAAATGAGGATCCCAGTGTGTTAAACCAAGACCTCACCCAATCCTGGCTAGAGGTCCAAGGGCCGGCGTAAGAGGGTAGCCAAGACCTAAACGCCTACTTTCGAAATAAGGATCCAAGGGTCTGATCTCGAACCGCAGCTCATAACTTTATTTATTAATTATTACTTATTTATTATGAGTCCTTGATGTGTACCCAATTTTTAAAACAAATATTCTTTTAAGAAGATAAAGAACTAACTATCGCCAAAAACTCGACATCTCTAATTATTTATTCACATATATGGGGTGAAACAATCTTGTGGGAACAAAAAGCCATAAGTACCTTCGATGGGCTCTAAAGAGAACCATCTACTCCACGCTTAGCATCTAAACTTATAAGTAACTCTATCATTCCTCGATCTCCGCAAATTTAAAATCCCAAATAATGAGATCCGCGGATGCTTAGCCGATAATTTTAGATTATCTATGGTTAAGGGAACAAGCTAGGGCTCAACACGCCCGGTCAAGTCAGAATTCTATTCCTACTATCACCAGCAAAAAATCAACAAGGTGTCAAAACATATATTAATTTAGCGAATGCTTTGTCAAATAATCTCAAGTCTCGCATTTTTAAAGTCACTTATTAGAAACTAGCAAATTCTTGTTTAAGCTTCGCATATTTAAAATCACTTAGGGAGACTTGCAAATTCTTGACCTTGTGAGCTAGAATCGCATTTTATAGCCTCTTTTCTAAGCAATTAGCAAAAACTTTATCAAGAAAACGCATATTTAAAGTAACTTCTAAGAGACTCGCAAAGACTTTTCAATCATAAAACTAGCAAAATCTTACAAAAATTTTTACATTTTTTCACTTTTTTGCACAATTTTTCATTTTCAAAGGAAAAACGGGGTTGCGAGAGTACACGACAAAAAAAAAAGCAAGTGCGGTCAAATCAAATCGAAGATTACCCACCCCAGACTAAAACAAAACATTCTCCTCAATGTTTAAAGGCAAGGGTATTTACGAAAATCTAAAACCCGTTTATTAAGTATGCTAAAAGATAAACGTTAGTCGATTAGATTTTGGATATCGGATTTTCATCAGCATCGATCATGAAACTCGAGTGGAGAAAAGACAAACTTCGAGCACGAGAGTCTTCATATCGGGAAAATCCTAGACAAAACATCACAAAAAACCACACACGAGAAATCGAAGAGGTTAACCCCTTCATGTCACTTACTAGAGAAAATAGAAAGAAGATAGAGATAAGCATGGGGTGCCTCCCACGAAGCGCTACTGTTTTTGGTCACCGAGTCGCTAGCTTGACTCGATCCCCGCATTCAATTGTCCTTGGGGAAAGTTTGGAGATCCGGGACAACCATAGACGCGATGTCCCCTCCAAAATAATGCTTAACACGATGACCATTCACCTTAAAATTTGAGCCATCGGGCTGAGATAGCTCTAAAGTTCCATACGGGAAAACTTGAGCAACGGTGAATGGTCCGGACCAACGGGTTTTGAGTTTGCCCGAGAATATCTTCAATCGAGAATTAAAGAGGAGGACTTGATCACCAACATTGAAGACGCGGTTTTTGATTTTAGAGTCATGAATCCTCTTAGTCTTCTCTTTGTAAATCAAAGAATTCTCGTAAGCTTGATCCCTAAGTTCATTTAATTCATTCAATTGAACTTTCCGGTGATCACCCGCGGTCTTAAGGTCAAAGTTCACATGTTTCAAGGCCCAGTATGCCTTATGTTCGAGCTCGATGGGCAAGTGACAAGCTTTTCCATACACCAACTTAAATGGGGTGCACCCGATGGGTGTCTTGTATGCGGTGTGGAAAGCCCATAATGCATCATCTAACTTATCGGCCCATGAAGCTCGATTTTCTCCTACGGTTCTCTCTAAAATCCTTTTCAAACTACGATTTGAGACCTCAACTTGTCCGCTCGTCTGCGGGTGATACGCGGTAGAAAGACGGTGAGTAACCCCATATTTAGCCATAACTTTAGCAAATTGTTCATTACAGAAATGGGTACCGCGATCACTGATGATAGCACGAGGTGCTCCGAATTGAGAAAACAAGTTCTTCAGAAACTTAACAACCACTCGGGCGTCATTGGTGGTCAGCGCCTTCGCTTCAACCCATTTGGACAAGTAGTCGACGGCCACGAGGATGTACTTATTACCCTTAGATGATGAAAATGGCCCCATAAAATCTATGCCTCAAACATTGAAAATCTCGCAGACTTGAATAGCATTTTACGGAATTTCATCTTTTTGCGAAATCTCCCCTTGACGTTGGCATGAGTCACATGACTTAACGAAGTCATGGGCGTCTCGATATATGGTAGGCCAATATAACCCGGAATCAAAAACCTTTTTGGCGGTGTAGCTTGCACCATGATGGCCTCCAGTGGGTCCGTTATGGCAAGCATTAAGAATATCAAGGGCCTCTTGGCCATGAACACACCGCCGAATTACTTGATCCACACAAATCTTAAACAAGTAGGGGTCGTCCCAGAAATAATGCTTAACATCCTTAAAAAACTTTTTCTTTTGTTGGGACTACATCCCTTTCACAATGAAGTTCCCCGCATGGTAATTTGCAAAGTCGGCAAACCATGGGGTGTTCGGGTCTTTCTTAGCAATCATCCCAAGTGTCTCGAGAGGAAATGTTTCCGTGATCTCCTTTTTCTCGAGCACACTTTGATGGGGATTCTCAAGTCTGGAAAGGTGATCGGCAGCAAGGTTCTCCGCTCCTTTCTTGTCAAGAATAGTAACATCAAACTCTTGAAGGAGGAGAACCCACCTAATTAATCGAGGCTTAGCATCTTGCTTTGCCAAAAGGTACTTAAGGGCAGAATGGTCGGTATACACTATGGTCTTCGATAAGACAAAGTAGGGTCTAAATTTCTCGAAAGCATAAACGACGTCCTATAATTCCTTTTCAGTAGTAGTATAATGATGTTGGGCCTCAAACAATGTCTTACTCGCATAGTGTATGGGCTGAAAATGTTTCGACTTATGTTGCCCGAAGACTGCCCTAATTGCATAATCACTAGCATCACACATTAGCTCAAAGGGCAAATCCCAGTCGGGGGCAACTAAAATCGGAGCCTCGGTTAATTTCTTTTTAAGGATATTAAAGGCTTCAACGCATTCATTAGTGAAGATAAACGGAGCATCCTTTTCGAGGAGATGGGTCAGAGGGCGGGCTATCTTAGAGAAATCTTGAATGAAACGGCGATGAAAACCGACATGACCCAAAAAACTCCGAATACCTTTGACGGTAGTGGGATGAGGGAGTTTAGCTATGACGTCGACTTTAGCTCGGTCGACCTCAATCCCAGATTTTGAAATCATATGGTCGAGGACAATGCCCTCACGAACCATGAAGTGGCACTTCACCCAATTAAAGACCAAATTGGTGTCTTCACACCGTTTGAGCATGTGGTCTAGATGAGAGAGGCAAGAAGTGAAAGAATCTCCAAAAACTGAGAAATCATCCATAAAAACCTCCATTGTCTTCTCGATCATGTCGTGGAAAATAGCCATCATGCATCTTTGGAACGTTCCGGGAGCATTGCATAAGCCAAATGGCATTTGTCGGTAAGCAAACGTTCTATAAGGGCAAGTGAAAGTCATTTTCTCTTAATCTTGCGGGTCGATCGGAATTTGGAAGTAACCAGAGAAACCATCGAGAAAGCAATAGAACTCATTCCCCGCTAGACGTTCGAGCATTTGATCCATAAAAGGTAGCGGGAAATGGTCCTTCCGTGTAGCATCATTCAATTTTCGGTAATCAATACACACCCTCCATCCGGTGACGAGGCGTGTGGAAATCAACTCATTATCATCATTCATTACCACGGTCATTCCACCTTTCTTCGGGACACAATGGATAGGGCTAACCCATGAGCTATCTGAGATCGGGTATATAACTCCGGCGTCAAGGAGTTTTAGAACTTCCTTTTTGATGACATCATGGATTTTCGGGTTAACCCTACGTTGTTGTTGTATGACGGGCTTATAATCATCTTCCATTAAAATTTTGTGAGTACAGAAACGTGGGTTTATGCCTTTAATGTCGGAAATCTGCCAAGCGATGGCACTTTTATGTTTCGAAGGACGGCCAAAAGTTCGGTTTTCTCCTCATCTTTTAAATTCTTAGCAAAGATGACGGGAAACTTGTTTGGTTCTTCAAGAAAAGCGTATTCAAGATGAGGAGGTAAATCCTTGAGCTCGGGCTCTGGAGGATTTTCATTAGACGTTTGTACTTCTTTTATTTCTTCAATCGTGATTTCTTTCGGAGGGAGTGATGGTGATGGATCTTCATTTAACAATTGTTCAAGATAAAGGATATCTCCCTCCGAATCATAAACACCATCATCAATTCCCGGTGGAATCGATTCATCAATAGCAAGAAACTCATCGATCTCTTCTAAAAAGAAGTCACCTCCCTCAAATGGAGTAAGAGAGGGGCAAGAGTCGGCAATGATTGGTTCAGAAGGTTGTTCAGAATTTAGAGAAGAAGGTGAATCAAAAGAAGTAGAAGAGGAAGAATTGCCAACTTTATAATTATTAGCAAAACCAAGAACTTCTTGAGCGTACTCCTCACAAGAAACATCAATAACGTCGATTCGATTGATGGAAGCATCGTCGAAATTAGAGGAGTACCTCGTCGTTTGATTAACGTTGAACGTTACGGCTTCTTTGTTAACTCTCAATGTAATCTCTCCTTCGAACACATCAATTAAGGCACGACCGATCCTCAAGAAACACCTTCCGAGAATAATGGGTACTCGAGGGTCGGCATCTAAATCCACTACAACAAAATCTGCGGGAAAATGGAACTGCCCCACTTTGACAAAGACATCCTCGGCTACACCAATTGGGCGAGTAGTAGAACGATCGGCTAGCTCGAGAGTCATACACGTTGGGGAAAGTGGGGGCAATGAAAGCTTCTTGTAAATTGATTTCGGCATCAAATTGATACTCGCGCCAAGATCGGCCAAGGCGGAGCATTGAACTATTCCTTGAAAATCACACGGAATGAGGAATTTGCCGGGGTCACCTAACTTTTCGAGAAGTTTCTTGAGGATAACCGCCAAACAATTCTCATTCAAAGATGTTGTAGCAAGCTCATAAAGTTTTTCCTTATTCGTAAGCAATCCCTTAATCGTAGAAGCAAGTTTGGGCATCAAGAGAAGTGCATCCGCAAAACTGATCTCCACATTCAAGTCTTTGAAAATTTGGAAAAACGTTTCCATTTGATGATTAGACTTTTCTCGAAGAGTTTGATCTTTAAGACGAGATGGATATGGGATAGACGGTTTCGGATTAGCTTTCTTCACATTAACGGGAGCATCTTCGGGCTCAGAATCTTGGACAACCATGGGTTGGACATTTACAATACTTCCCTTATTAGTAGGAAGCACCGGGTCCTTTGTCACCCCGGTCTCATGGTCTACCACACGAGAGGAAGAAGAAAAGGTGGTAGGAACCGTGGGTCCATCGTAAGCTACACCACCACCTCTCGGGTTAGGAATCGTGTTACTCGGAAGAGTACCAGAACTCGAGGACATATTCATCTGCATGAAACTGCTCATCATATTCTTCAATTCGTTTGTTTGCTTGCTCAAAGTCGTATCAATTTCCTTCTTAAATTCAACCCTCATACTGTTGATCTGATTTTGCATTGCTTTAATCGTGTTATCGGTGTTCTTGATGTAGTTCGTAAGATCTGAATGAGGTGGTTGATAAGGTTGTTGAGGATGAGAAGGTTGTTGGTAAACTTGAGGTGGAGGAGCTTGGTAATGTTGATTACCATGATTGAAATTAGCTCCTCAGTTTTGATTAGAATTGTGGTTACCATTGAAACGATTTTGATTTTGGTTTTGGTCTTGAGGTTGGTTGAAACCGGGAGGTCCGAGGTAATTGTTTGAACGGTAGCTAAGAAGATTTTGATCTCCTTGCGGTTGATTGTAGTTTCCCGTAGCAGCATAAACATTCTCTTGAGCGTAGCCACCGACGGCTGGGCACTCGGAATAAGAATGTGGACCTCCGCAAGTCTCACAAGTCGGTTGTACCGCTTTCACTTGTTGATGTTGATTCTGATTATTCATTTGTGTTATCCTTAAGATATCGTCAATCTTTTTGTTCAGAGCGGCTATTTCGAGAGAAGAAGACGTATTTGATCGAGATGACTCTCCCCTTTCGGCGGTAGAATCCCAATAATTGTGATGGGCGGTCATGTTTTCGATAAGATCATAACATTCTTCGCGACGTCTTTTCATGAAAGTTCCACCGGCAGCAGCATTGATCGTGTCACGGTGTCGCAACGTCAAACCATTATAAAACGTATCAATATGAGTAACAAGCAACATGTTATGATTCGGACATCAATCAATCGCAAGCTTATAACGTTCCCAAGCTTCAAACAAAGATTCGTCGGGATATTGTCGGAAATTACTGATATCCTTTCTCAATTTCGTCACCATCGACGGTGGAAAGTACTTTGCCAAAAACTTAGAAACCATTTCGTAAAAAGTATGAATCGAATTTTTCGGAAGTCGATTAAACCAAGAAGTACATGATGAGTCAGAGAGTATGGGAAGAGATATAGACGAAGGGCGTCATCGGAGACCCCATTTTGTTTCATACTCTGGGTGACAGTAAGAAATTTGTCAAGATGCTTATTAGCATCGTCATCCGGTAAACCGTGAAATTGACAACTATTCTTAACTTGTTCAATCATATGATGTTTCAAGCTAAAATCCGTAGCTTGAAAATTAGTCGGAGCAATGGGTCCTCCCCTCCCGTACATGGTAGGTTGGCATAGCTCCTCCATCGTTCGGAGATCGGGAGCTACATTTTGATTAACGGGAGGAGGATTGGGACCGGGAACGGGTGGTACTTGATTAGCAGCCATATTATGTAACTCGTGTACATTTTGATTACGAAGTCTTCGTGATTGAGAACGAGTGCGCATGCACTAAAAACCAAAATCCAAAAATCAAAGTGGAAAAATAATTTTGAAAAAGGAAAATCTTTTTGGTTTTTATATTTAAGAAATTTTTTGAAAAACAATCCTTTTGTAACCGTCGCGTCAACCGGTGCTCGGTAGCTCTCAAAAGTACTCGCAGCGGAGCGGGAAAGAAGAGTGGATCTTTCTTCAGTCTGCAATTTAATGTCAAGACTTCCTTATACCCATTGTATAGGTTGTACCTTCAAGGTGAGTCGACGTACCAATTGACGTTTCGATTTCTTTTGTTGGTTTTTTAATTTTTTTGCGGTTTTGTAAACACTCTAGGAAGAATGTTTTGGTGTTTTTAGATGTTTTTGGGTTTTTGAAAAACTTATATATACAAAAACAACGGTAACTTCACTCGGGGAGGGATCTTCAAAAGCACGCGAATCGAGACGGAATCGGAAACTCATTACAAGCCATCCCCGGCAGCGGCGCCAAAAATTGATTCCTTAGGAAAGAGAACAATTACAGAAGTGTAGTATTTAGGCAAATCAAACGTATTAAGTTTGAGTCCCGAGATCGTTCCAAACGAGGGATGAATGAAGTTAAACAACTCACGTCGCGTTTATTTTGATTTGAATATGAAAAAGGAATATTTTGATGTTTGCTAAACTATGAGGCAAGGGAAGTAAATGGGAAGCAATTAAGGGAGCTAAATCTAATATGCAAACACGAAATTACAACTAATTATGCAAATTAACGCTAATATGCAAATTACGACTAATTAAAACGTGAATTAAATGCAAACTAATCTAAATTAATTCCTAAAAGTGATCTAAAATTATTCTAAAATTAAAAATGCAAATTTAAAATTATCTAAAATTTAAAACTAATTTTTATGATTTTTCTTGATTTTATTTGAATTAAAAACTATTTTTGTATTTTTAAAATGGATTTAAAATGCTAAAATTATGAAAACTTATGAGAAAATTTCAAAACTACTTTTCAAAAATCTTAACTAACTAAAAATAATTTTCAAAACTGATTTTGTATTTTTCTGACTTTTTATCTATTTTCTATGAATTAAAAACTATTTAAAACTAATTAAATTGCTAGAAAATGCTATTTGAACTAGGAAAAATGAGTAAAAATATTTTTTATGTCTTTTTAATTTTTCTTAAACTAGGAAAATTGAAATTATATTTGTTTGAGCTTTTTCTGATTTATTTGTAATAAAAGCTATTTAAAAAGACATAAAAACTGATTTAAATGTAGAAAATAGCTAGAAGCTACAGAAACTTATGAAAATTTCCAAAAAAGTTCTAAATATTATTAACAAGCTATGAAAATTATCAAATGCTACTTGTGAATACAGATAATGCTAGATGCTTTGAAACTAATATGAGTAAAGACTTTGAAAATAAGCTAAAAGCTATTCTAATGGTACCAGAAGCTAGGATAAGATGAATTATGACTAATCTAACCTAAAGTGACCAACTGCAACTATTTTCAATCCAATAAGCACTGACAAAAAGCAAAAAGCACTAATCTAAACCCCAACAACAAACAGGCCAAACAGTCCCAACTCCCTTACTTTCAGCTAGTCCACAAGCTAGAAAATGAGCTTAAACAGAAATCCAAAAATTGGAACCTAAAGTTCACCTAATAAAGAGCTTATAAACCAAATTTTAGCTTAAGAGAAGCTGTAAAGAGCTTTCTAGAAGCTCTAAAAGAAGCTGTGTGAGCAGCTATTTCTGGTGCACAGGACACTTTGGAGAAAACAGATCAAATTTAAGCCCAGTTTTAACTGTTATAGAAAATTTATAAAAATGAACTAAAATTAACTTTTAAAACTTAACCAACCAAAGATCTTAAATCCCAAATTTCAGCTAAATTGGACTTAAAATGAACAAGTTAAAATTCCATAAATATCAGCACATAGAAACTAAGTATGCAATTTTGACTTTTATCCAAGTTTTGCAGATTTGACTATAGTGAGATTAGCTTAATCCTAAATGAGTCTATGTGATAATTTCAACAGATTAGAGACCAAGTTAAGCTATATTATCTATTTCTACACCTAGATGCAAGTCTATGATATATAATTCCTACTGATTTGAAAATTAGAAAAGATTAAAAAGGATTTTGACTTAGTGAAGTGCAGAAGCAAAATAATGAACAAAATAACTCTAACAATCCTAAATAAGACTCTATCAACTAAGCTTAACCACTTAACAATCCTCTAACTCAGATTAGTATCCTAATCCAAACACTAGTTTAGCAAGTGTTTTGGAATTTAAACACTCCAAATCACAAATCTAAACCATTCCACACCTCAGTTCAGATTTCAATAACAATTTAAGTCCTAATTGAAGCTAGAAATGATAGCAATAACTACTAGAAACCTCAAGCTACAAATTATGCAGATATGACAAACCTTATCAGTTTAGTATGCTGTTTTGAGAATTAAGCTAAATGATTATCTAATACAACAAATTAAGCTATAACAGATGAAAATAAGCTAAACAAACAGTAACAAGCTAATGTAACCAGGTCTAAACTATTTAAGCAAGATTAAGCAGTTTAAAAGCAATTTGAATTAGAGAATCTACTCACTTGAGACCCTAGCTGAACAAGGGCTCCCAATAGGGCAGCTAAAAGCTCTCTAGCTTATTTCTAAGCTAGAGTAAAGTCCATCTGGCCCCATCCATGGCAGGCCACTTCCTTATGCTTTCCACTATTCAATATGCAATGGTTTTTAACTGATTTGATGAGAAATTGTAAGTAGAACTAAGTAGGACTTAAGATAAGCACTTAGTATGCTAAAATTGAACAAATAAAAGCTTATGTAAACAATAACAAAAGCTGGTTGCAGCTTGAAAACAGATTTGATATATTTTTTTATTTTTCAAATATTTTTCCAATTTTTTTGTGATTTTTGTTTTTGAGAATAAACAAACTAAAAATGATATGATATAAGCTAAACTAATCAAATGAAATATCAATAAGCTAAAATGAAACAATAAAACAGTAATTTAGATTTGATGAGAATATAAGCTAAAAATACTTTTATTAATAAAACTTGATTACAACTTGGAATTTGAAATACAGAATTAAACTAAAACAAAATTAAGCTACTATTACTACTCAGAAAACTACTTGGATTACAACTGTGAATAAGGGGGTTTATATAGGGAAGCTCAGAAGCTTGGAAGGATCCAGAAGCTGAAAGTTGTGTTTCTTTTGAGCTTGTTGCATCCGTCAGATCATATCCCAGCATCATCCCACCTTTCACAACCGTTGGATCAAATCACCACGTCCCTTTGGCCAATCAGTGAGCAGCAAGACACACGGATTGCCAGCGTGGCATTTCGTGTGTCATAATATGTCTGTACAAGTACGATTTTGTCCCTTAATTAGGTTGATTGTGGTTAATTGGTGTGGGGGCATTTTAGGGTTCTATAAAATCTTGGTAACTTGATTTGGGGGTGAATAAATGGCGCAGGTAAGTTTTTATCTTTTTAATACGTTTGACTGGTAAAAAGGGGGTTTGACCATTTGTCCGGGTTAAAGGGTGAGTGGTAGTGTTGACCGGGTAAGGTTTTATTGACCGGGTAAGGGGCTGGTATTGGGTCGTAGGATGATTGGGCTTGGGTGAATAAATTTAGACTTGGACTTAGACTTGTTTTATGATACGTTTATTAACATAGGGACTAAATATGTAAAGTCTGAAATTTCAAGGATCAATTTTGTAATCCTGAAAAGTACTTCCATGGGCCACTCTTGACAATTCCAAATATATCAAGGGCTAAAATTGCCAATCTTAAAACTCCAGGGGTAAAATCTGACAAATTCTTAAACTTGAGGGACTGATTCTGCAATTTCTTTAAAGTGGACCAAATCTTTCATAAATCATCCTCTCAACATCATAATCTTCAGATTCACTCTTTTCTGACTTCCCAGCTTAGCTTCAGCACTCTTTTCCTTCTCGTGCTCGGGTTTTTGGTCTGATTTGTCTTTCTTTTACGTGTTTTGTCATATCCGTACCTGCACATGCATAAACTCAAGAAACCATCAGATATTAGTAATAAATGGCTCTTTCTTGATTATTTTGGGCCTGATTTGGTAAAGAAATGGTATGTGTTTTAGCACATATCAAAATATATGAAAAATATGGGGGGTCTTCGATGAACTTTAGATGTAAGTCTTTGACGAAAGCGTAATTTCTGAACTTCTCTACTTAAACCTCGAACTTGGGCAAACAGTGACTTCCCGACCATAAATTAAGACTACACGGTAGGCTAAGGCGAATGGGTGTAATGAAACAAACATAATAAAGGTATGAAATGAAAGGAATGGCTCTGAAGGGTGTATCTAGGGGTATCTTGCACTAAAGATGAGTGCAACAAAAGGGTTTAACATGGGGGTCGAATAGTCGAGGTGACTAATCGATAAGCACACATGAATAGGCTAGTTGGGTGATAATCCTAAAATATTGCCTTCTCAATATGATTATTCCATATATATCAAGCTAACTCGACACAGCTCGTTTATGATCTCGAAATGATGTTGTAGGATCATACTTTATGTTGTTTGATGATTCGGGTGGTCTTGGATGATGAAAATACATGTTAGCCATTTAGAAAGAGAAAGATAAGAGATGGGTGTTTTCTAGAGAGAGAGAGTAAATCAAAAGAAGAGGTTGATTAAAATGAAAAGCACCACCTCTTCCCAAGTGGGAAGAGGTATTTATAGGTACAAACAAAACGTCCTCCTATCGGACTGTGGATCAGGCATACAGTGGGTAAAGACCCGTCCGTCCTCCACGGTGTTGCTCTAAACTAAGCTAAACTAACTAACTAACTAATAAATAACGTATTGTCTACGAGCTAACATATTCTAGACTATAATTGGGTTGACCGACTCTTCCATATGGATTTTCCAAATCCTAACAGATGCAAAGGCCAAGTTCTAAAGTTTACAAGCTACCGGCACACTCATAATTTGGTGGATTCGGGTAAATAAATGGAAACGGATAAAGCTAATCTCACCATGGAATATCAAAGGTTATAGTTCATAACATCAAATAGTCCTGAATATTAAGTGTCAATTTCCCCCGATAATGCTCATATTTTATATCATTTATATGGATTTACGCTTGTTTTCCTTTATATTTCACTTTCAGGTAAATTACGAGCATTGGAGCTAATGAGACGCGGATTTGGAGATTTTCTTAAGAGATTTATGATAGTATGCCTACTGTGAAGAAGTTACGGCGTAACTCCATCTCTCACATTACGCCGTAACTAGCGCGTGACTCAGAAGACCAACTCAGCAATCAATTACGGCGTAACTCCCTACTAAGGATTACGCCATAACCAATTAGGTCAAATAATGTTCCACGCCGCCATCAAATACGCCATAACTCCTTCCTATGATTACGGCGTAATCATACCAATTGTAACATGTATTGAAGATACGTCGTAACCCATTCCAGGTGTTACGCCGTAACCAGCTTACCAAGAGCATTATTATGGAATTATTGAGGTTACGGCGTAACTCTCAACTCAAGTTACGCCGTAACTAAATCGTTCCTATAAATACAAGCCCTAATTTCTGCATTTCACATCATTCACTCCATACAAAAAAGCATATAACGTGAAGAGGGGTCCAAAGGCAGATCTTGAAGAGCATACGGAGCCATCTCCAGGGCAGAAATCACTCCCTAACGATAAGCTTTAGCGATTATTTTTTCTTTTACTTTCGATTCATGTATTTCATTATGTCAAACATTGAATCTTTGGTTTCGTTTAATATGATCGGCTAAGCACCTCTGGTGCTAGCCTAGTTATGCTTCCTTAATTGTTTTGTTTATGTTTACATGCTTCCGTATAATTGTTTCTAGTGTATGCATGCATAGTTTGTTGGTAGCTACCCTAGCTTCAGGATTTTTGAATAGCGGTAGTGTCTAGTTGCTTAGGAGAATTGACCAACTGACCCTAAGTAGGTAAATTGAGTGGGAAGGGTAAGAAATGACCAACTGACGACCCTTCCTCGCTTGTGCGAACTGACCAAATGATCACCTGCCGTTTGGATGAACTTAAGAAGTTAGGGATGAGTGTCTAAGATGCTAGCGCCCGGGCACTCATTATTTCGGACGGTGTCAAGGTTTTCTGTGGAATAGTGCAGTATTTATAGGCATCAAGAGGAGCGGGGGATGGTCCCATAAAGGCTGGACGATCCCATATATAGAAGGGACCGTCGACCTATAAAGGACACTGTTCCCATAGACTCCGCTCATGTTTTTGTCTTTTAGCGGGGAAATGTTTATCTGGTGAAAATTAATCTGATTTGGGCGGAAAAACTCTAATTCATATATTTTCTTATGAATAAAACATTTCTTTAAATTACAAAAATAATTTGTAAAAGTTATTTGTAAAAAATTTTGTCACATTTATGAAAATGTAAGTTTTAGGGATAAAATAACTTCTTTGATCAGTTAACAAGATTGATAAAATGTTTATTCATACCTTAAGTGATGTTGTAGATGAAACGAGGTTTCTCGATTAAAAACTTATCAAGCTTATTTTTTACGAAACGTGTTTTTTACACTTTGTGTCAAAACGTATAGAGATCGAAGAATGCAAACAACATTTTCGACATTATTTGTATTAATACATGTAATAAGTCAGAAATCAACTAACAATTGAAAGTATAAATACCCAATTACAAGGTCATGTGACATGATAATAAGAGTATAACTATGTCAATATTTTAGAGAGAGAGATAAAAAAGAGGATTTTAGTACACATGGTGAGTGTGTGTGAGAGAAAGTGTCATAGAGATAAAAAAAAGAGGATTTTAGTACCCATGGTGAGTGTTTGTGAGAGAAAGTATCAGTGTACACATAGTGTGTGTGTGTGTGATTACGTCACTTATATCTCGGGCAATTAATGAACTGTGTTTCTCGACTATGTGTTTATTCTTAATTTGGGAATTACAATTGGCATTAGAGCGAAGCAATTTATTGGTTTCGACTAACCCAAAACGTCACAATCACTATTCTAAAGTTGACTAGGTATTAATTTGGTTACGCACAAATCGACTATATTAAACTAGGAATAAACAGTTGTTATCTAAGTACTATTTCACTATACAAAAATCGACTATGATTAATTAAATGTTATCCGAGTACCTTTTAACTATATAGAAATCGGCTAGCTTTTAATTTTGAAGGGTCAATTGTCGATTAGGATAGTCAACTTTCAACTAGGTTGGTTTTACTATGCAAAAATCGACTAGTTTTTTTATTTGAGTGGGTACTATTCAACTTTTGGGTAACTTGTTGATTGGGTACTATTTCAAAATCGACTAAGAGGTTTTTTTATACAACTTTCGACTAGCTTTTGAAAATTTGGGGGTCAACTTTCGATAGCCTTGTATCCTAGTTGAAAGTTGCATTTTTAAGGTGATTTTTGGTAAATACGTTCATCATATGTAAAAAAGCATTGAAAATCAGCTCAAACAACAAACCACTAGTGGTATACCAAGAAACTATACACAATAGAAAATTTCTTTCAATCAAAGCCTCTTAAAAAATGACTAAAATACACCGTTAGTCCCTAAACTTGTACCTAAGCATTGCAATGGGACAAACCTGGGCCTTTTCATCGTCGGAGGTCCAAAACATGGGCTTTTAATGCCAAAGAAGTCCCTTGACCACTAATGCCAAAGTCAATGTCTTATTTTTGTCATGTAGTCGAGGGTATTTTAGTCCATACATATTTATACTTTTGTTTCTTTCCCAACCAATCCCAAATCTCCCTTGATAGAAAAATTCCTCTTTATTCTCCGGCGACAAAGTCTTCTTCACCTGCTACTGCGTGCTTATAACATCATGCATCACCTTACAAAAAACACTTATTGATAAAAAAAAAATGTGATTGAGGGGTTTGGATAAAAAAGTGTGATTGAGGTGAAAAGAGTGATTAGGGTTTGTAATTTGTTGTTTAATTTGGTTAATTTGTTAATTTTGTGAATTAAGGTTTATAGTTATTTTTGGGGAAAATGGGGGACAGTGATGATGGAAATAGGGTACAATCTTCAGTTGGTCAAACGAGAATCGAGTTGGGAGAAAAGTGGAGGAGAAGGGAATTCGGAAGGAATGGGTGAGAGGAAATCCGAAGGGGAAGTCGTTGATGATTTGTTTACTGCGTATATGAATTTAGACAATCTCGATACGTTAAACTCATCTGGAACTGATGACAAACAAGGAACTGATAATCATGAGGATTTGGATAGTAGAGCTAGTGGTACGAAAACAAACGGGTGTGATAGTAGTGATAACGAAGCTACAAGCAGTGTGAATGAAGTGGTAAACAAGAAGGGATTAAAAGGAGTGCGGGTGGAAACATTGCTCCAACAACGAGGCATTATAGAAGTGTGTCGATGGATAGTTTTATGGGGGGAATGAATTTTGCTGATGAATCGCCCAAGCTTCCACCTTCGCCTGGTGGACACATTAGTCAATTGTCTCCAAACAATTCCATTGACTCGAATTTGAATACGTTTAGTTTGGAGTTTGGGAATGGCGAATTTACTGGGGCTGAGCTCAAGAAAATCATGGCTAATGAGAAACTTGCTGAAATTGCTTTAAGTGATCCAAAACGAGCCAAGAGGTACTTGTCTATCTTACATTTAATTTGTCATATCTATATACGTTTTCTGATATTGCTTGTTACATAAAGAATATATTTTTGTTCAACAACAAAGGTGATTGTACTTGCAAAGAAAATCTGATCTCAAATATTTGAAGAAGTAGCAAGATTTTACTTTTGGCTGCGCCTGGTCATCATCTGTTTTTATGGTACCTAAAAGGCTTTTTATGGTCTCTTTCAGGATTTTGGCTAATCGCCAATCTGCTGCTCGATCGAAAGAGAGAAAAATGCGTTACACTGCCAAGTCTTCTTTTGCTGGATGGTTTTCACATCTTCACTCTACTGCTACCCCAACTAAATTGAGTTCAAAACCGAAATTTTTAAAGCAAATCATAAGCTTTTATGTTAAAATAGTCCAAGAAATCCTCTATGATAGAGAAAATACCATCATATGTTTGCGCATATTGTCGGCTAAAGATCAGTCATTTTATCATAAATTTTTAGCATTGAAGCTAGTTATGATGTTGGCTTTAATTCTTCTGGAAGAATCGAATTACTCACAAGTACTACTTGACTTGCTAATGGGTAGCAGCAATATTGCGGATTTGACAAAATTAAATGTAAAGAAACAAAAGTATAAATGTGTATGAACTAAAATACCATCGACTACATAACAAAAATCAGACATTGACTTTGGCATTAGTGGTCAAGGGACTTCTTTGGCATTAAAACCCAAGTTTTGGACCTCCGACGATGATAACTCCCAACTTTGTCCTATCACGATGCGTATGAACAAGTTTAGGGACCAACGATGTATTTTAGTCTAAAAAAATCCACAAAATCAAACTACTTTGTACAATTTCACATTTTGAAAGTGTTTCTTTCTCATTTATTTAGTAGGTACAAACTCTCATATCATTTTAAGTGCAAGACCCATAAAAGCATTACGTGGCTAATCTAGACATCACTTAAAACCACTTAATTTATTTATTAAAAAAAAAAAAAAAAAAAAAAAAAAACTCCCCTCTTGAGTCTTGTCAATAAGTCACATTAGAAAATTTGAATTAGACCTTAAATAAAAAGGGCAAAGGTGCATTATACATATCTAGGGTTTCTTGACGCCATAAACCCCAAAAAAACACTCACCTTCTATCATCACCCGCTTCTCATCCTCTGCAACTTGTTTCTTATTTTTAGGGTTTCATCATGAGCAGATCAGGCCAACCTCCAGATCTTAAAAAGTAATAAATAATCATTCCCTTTTTCATTTACAATAACTTCTTTATTATCATCTTATTCAACTCCTAATTTATACCCTTTTCTTTTATACAGGTACATGGACAAACAGCTACAGAGTAAGTTTTCTTCTTTTTTGTTAAAATAAAAAATAAAAAAATGGTATATTATCTAATTAACTGTAAGGTTGATTCGTTTTTATATTAGATGAAATTAAGAATTAGGGGTGTTTGGGATGTTAATTTCGGGTTTATTTACTGAAAGTTAGTTAGTTATTAAGGGTGTTTGGGATTGTTTATATTGTCTGTTTATGATAAGGAGATGGTGGTTGTAATCGCTTATAAGCGAATCCGTTTTAGGTTAGGGTTGTGTTTGGGGACAAGCTTTTGGAGCTCTCTGGAGCATTTTACTTTTAGTCGTTTAGAATATTAGTGTTTAGCTTTCGGATTTTGTTCAAACTCTCCTATTTAAAACGCTAATTTAAACAAGTTTGTTAGCTTTTTACTGTCATCCTACACTTTATAATTACCAATTACAAATGTAGCTATGTATCTCAAATGCTTTCATAAAACAAACATATCCTAGATGTGAGGGTGTAAGAATATAATTTTGTTTCATCTTCAACAAGCATGTTGAAATAAGCAGCTTCCAGCTTGTGTATTCCACCCAGAATTAAGTGCAAGAAGTTTGGATCGTCTAAATGGTTTAAACTTCTAATATGCGTAAAATCATCACATATGCAGGAAAAAAAGCAATACTAAACGCTCAATTATTTTCTAGAAACACTCAAAGTTGCTTATTTTCTTAAACAAAAAGCTGTTGAAGCAATTATAGTCATCCAAAAAAGTTTTATATAATCTTTCAGGTTGGACTTGGAGAAAATAAGAGTGTTTTTTTAAGGTTGTAGCTGTGTAATAATCTGTAATTAATGAGAAGTTTAAGCACACGGAGAAGATGTAGCGCGATATGTAACACTGTAGTTATTTTGCGGCATGTTTTAGCATTTTCTACTGTAGGGAGACGAATACTAGCATGATGTGTAACACTCTGTAGTTAGAGGTTTTGCGTCATGTGCAGAAGATGTAGCGCAATATGTGATACTCTGTAGTTAGAGGTTTTTTCTCGTGTTTTAACCTTTTCTACAATAGGGACACAAACACTAGGTTTTTTAGAAATCCAAAGATAAGCGAATTGACATTATGCTAGAAAATGACATTTTTCTGAACACTGTATTGCAGTTAAGCTGAATGCTAACCGGACAGTGGTTGGAACACTTCGTGGTTTTGACCAGTTCATGAATCTCGTGATCGACAACACAGTGGAAGTTAACGGTGATGAAAAAAATGAAATAGGCATGGTGGTAAGTTTCTTTTTCTCAAGACTACTATTTTCATTGACATTTCATCAGCATGTACAAATTGATAAGATTTTGACCACTTGTTTTTGCAGGTCATAAGAGGGAATAGTGTGGTCACTGTTGAAGCACTCGAGCCAGTTGCCAGAGCTCAATGATTTGAGACTCATAGCAGTTTAATATCAGCTGTATTGTGTAATTGCTCTCTTTTCTGAAACAGTTTTAGTAGTAACTGAGTCGATGTTCATCTTATCAAGCTTATGTGCCACCTATTTGACAATTTTCAATTGCACATTTGGTGTAAACAAGCAGTATATTGACTATATCCTGACTTTAACGTTTCTAAGTGAATCTTGGTAATTTATCTGCATTGGTTTTTGTGCACCAGGCGAGTACCCGTGCATAGTAACGAGATTTTATAGCGGTAAACAGTAGTTGCGCTATTATGGTTAGGTGTTTTGTGTAACGTTTATATATTACGTAAAATAGTCAAAATATAATTGAATAACACAATCAACTCACACAATAATATAATATGGTATGTTATATAGTAGATGGTGTGGATGCATATTTTAAAATTTAATTATGCTGTCATTATACACAAGTCTACTCTTTTTTTTACAAACGACTTTCTCAATAAGTTGTTAAATAGTTCAAACTACTATTAATTGAGCAAAAGTATTTTTAGGAATTAATGTTAGGGTGCACATGATAATACTATTTGAAATTTGAGTGTATAATAGTAATTCTACTTTTTTTCATTTTGAGAGTTTTAAGCACGATTATTTTCTCTTTACATGTAGTAGGTATAGAAAGTTTCATTAATTTGCGTAGCGTGGCTCTTGTAAGACATGTGCCTGTTCTTCGTAACAATTTGTGAAAACTAACATTTTGCCGCAAATTTAACCATGTTTATTTCTCTGGTGGGTTGTGTAGTTGATCCTTGATTGCAAGTGTGGACATAATAGGCAGGTGAACTTGGTTAACAGGTCTAACCATGTTGAGTTGTAGAGACTCTTTTGCTCAATTCTTCTTTAAATAAATTGTACAGATAATATAATCTGATTTAAAAGGTTTAAAACATCTAAACAACATTATAACGAGTATCTACGCGTTTTAGTTGTTGGATACCATCTTGAGCTAATGTTTTAGATTTGACTTCTGTGACCCATTAGAGATCCGAAAAACAAATGAGATGAGACTCTGCAAAATGTGTTCTACGTCATGAGACTCTGCAAAATGTGTTCTACGTCATCTTTGTGAGGATTGGTGTCGTTGGACTTGTCTGAATGGTCTCAAGTATGGTTGAATGAAATATGCACCTGTGATTTGCAAATGATCTTTGTTTATCCAGATGGCCACAAGGCTATGAACTAGTGAAGCAACGGTCCAAGTGAACTTGAAAATTGAGATGGAAACCTAATTATCCGCTACATATGGTCTAAATAGTTTTAGCTTACGAAAAACATGAAGTGCCGATTGTAACACTTGGCCTGTTCCATTTGTAACCAAAACATTTGTTGACAGTTTCTTTTTTTTTTTTCCTCCTTTGAACAACAAATAGAATCTCATATAAGAAAACGATAGGGAGCACATACCTAAGAACAATTGAACAATATCAAAAACATTCTACACTCACATTTAAATGATTAGGATAACATATCCATACCCAACCAAATGATAAAAGCAAATGATTACCGAAATGAGCTAGATATTGATGCCTTTCTGAACGCAACTGAAAAAACAGACATCAAAACAGAGATGGTAACCGAACTGTTGCGCCAAACCTGGGACTGATCCTTTGGATACAAACTGAATTCTGCCAGGTGAAAGAATAGTGATGTTTCAACGAACAGATGAGCCAACTTTCATGAACGTAATTGCAGTGGCACCACCATGGTCAAAAATCGAATTCTGTTCCTTGCCCATTGCCCTTCCACATCATTAGCTCCTATACCCAGCTATCTCATATTAACATAGTTTAAGCCTTCAAGGAATTGCCAACAACAAAAGAAAACCGTGTTTATGTGTTGGATACGGTTAGGGCTCTAAACGAACCGGACAAAAACGAACAAAGCCTTGTTCATGTTCGTTCATTTAATAAATAAACGCACATAAACAAACATTTTACCGCACGGTTCATAGAATGTTCACCGAGCGTTCGGTTCATTTACATTCCTAGATACGGTGTTGCTGATGAAAAATGTGCATTTACTTATGAATTTTGCTCACATATAATCGGTATCCATATGTATATTTGAAGTTGAAATCATGCCCACAGAACAAGAAAATGCCAAAAGTCGCCATAATTGATGTAGATATGATAATGCCAGACTCTGCTCACAATTTTCCAACAGGGAACTTGTAGATGTTGATGTTTCTCATTAAGCATGTTGCACATATTTGCAGTTGATCAACAATTACTCCATGACAGAAAACTGAAGGTTCTTGTTTTAGATCATGAAAAAGCCAAAGAACAACGCAAATTATGAGTAAGTTGACATTTTTGTGCCCATTCAAGGTTTTCAATACAGGATGTTCTCAGTCAAGAAGATACATTTTTAGAATTTTTGTGCTCAATTTCATCATAGAACGTTACATGATCATGAGCAGTAGCTACGCCAAGTAGCTTAATTTGCTAACAACCATGATCTGCAACACAACCATGATAATATAGTCAATAAATACAAAAGTAGGATATGCGAAGACAATTACAAAACACATGTTTGACATGGTTACTCCATCAAACTGTCTATAACAAATAAATAAATAAAAGAACTGTTGATAAATTTCAACACTGTTACAATCACGAGCTCCCAGGATTTGAAGTCAGCTCTCTGTTGAACATTTAGTGCCATAGAAGAGAAGCAAGCCAAATGTGAGGGGGTGGATGCGAAAGGTCAAAGGTGGGCGCAGCAGGCGGTGGGGATTTGAGGGAGTAGAGTTGAGAGGGGCATTGGAGGAGGTTAGTTATGGAAAAGAAGCGGTTGAATTGCCTGAATGGAGAGGAGTGCTCTCATAGCTGAGAGAATCAGTCATAGGCTCAAGCATCAAGTCCCAAACAAACAATCTGAAAAAAGCTCAGTGAATAAGTCGTCCATCTCGTTCAGCTCATTAAGCTTTTGATTAAGAGCACCTAAGACCTGTCCAAATCAAGTCCGCTAATTAAAAGAAGAACATGCCCTAAGTCACGTAGCATATTTACTGAAACATCAAAGATTGCATCGACGGCTCGAAATATTGCACTCAATCAGGTAAGAAATGTCAACAGCTGTAAATGGACAATATTGCTACCAACTGAATACTTTCTTCCAGACCAAGTGGATAATTCAACAATTTTACCTACACATTACCCGTAGTTTCTATAGAATCACTACATCAGCAGCAAGCTCATCTAATTTAGATAGTGTTAGAAAAAATTGTGACTTGCTCTTCATATTAATATTTTCACCTTCTTCATCGATAAGCTTTTGACCAAAAATCTCCCTTTGGGTCATGAATCATGATTCCATCTCCACCTATCACCTGTCCATTTGGCATGAAGGTAGAATATAACCAAAATCTACTGTATAAGTTGATACAAAGCATTGACTTGAACTACATCTGATACAGAATTACTTCAATACTCAAAATGGCGACCCCTTCTGACTGTGAGGCCCGAGGAAAACTCCTCCTTAGACTCAGTTAGTCCTTTGTTTTTCATTTTGTGCGTATCAATGAACCCTGTATCCCATCTAACCTGATTTCTAAAAAAATTATATTCCTTCCAGCAGGCATATACAAGTCACAAGCAAGTCGACTACCAGTAGTCCTTGCATGAACAAACGCCGTCATGAAAATGATGAAAACGAGTCGGATCTCTGATAATGAACTGGCGGTCTATAACCTTACTAACCAACTTTATAAATACGTGACAATCTCCACATACCCGTAAGTTCTTTATCACAAGAATGTCTTGCCCGATATCAGTGGTCAAAAGTGCAAAAGCAATAGCCAATCTCTCACTATGAACCATACTACCACCACTACTACTAGTAACATTTACCAAATCATCAAGTCTCTCGAGCATTGCATATATCTCTTTTGTTTGTGGATGATTATGATCACCGGCTACAAAAAGATGAGTCTTGCCTTTATGATCAACATAGCTATACCCTGGATCCTTTTTTAGCCTCTTTTCTCTCATCATCACTCGTATGCGCAGAATACCGTCTGTATTGTTGACTTCAGTGTATAAGTTTGACAATAACACATAGTAGCCAATATTCGTGGGTTCAAGCTCAATAATACGGTCAAATGCAAATTCAGCTAAGTCAACGTTCTTGTGAATCTTGCAAGCACCCAAAAGAGCTCCCCATACTGCACCATCAGGTTTCATTGGCATTGTGTTAATGAGCTTCTGAGCCTCATCAAGTCGACCTGCCCTACCTAGAAGATCCACTACACATGAGTAATGTTCTGGGCCTGGTTTCAACCCATAATTAGTTTTCATCGAATTAAAATAATCTAACCCTATATCGGTCAATCCAGCATGACTACACGCAGACAAGACACTCACAAATATAGGCCCGTCAGGCATAATGTTGCACCGTATCATTTCATTAAAAAGATGAACAGCGGTTTCACCTTGCCCATGCATCCCATATCCACCAATAATAGCTGTCCATGATACTAAATTCTTCTCAAGCAGGCTATCGAAAATCTCTTTAGCTTTCACCAGATTACCACATCTAGCATACATATTTATCAAAGCATTATTCAAAAAAATATTATCTTTAAAACTACTATTCCGTATCTTCTTTTCTATATCTACACCAATTCTCTGAGCACCAAGATGAGCACATGATGACAACACACCAACAAGCGTTATAGGATTAGGCTCCACACCACACGACTCCAAATCCTTATAAAGTTCCAACGCTTCAGTTGCATATCCATTTTGTGCATACCCCGAGATCATAGCATTCCATGTCCCAACCTCCTTAACACACATCCCGTCAAAAAACTTCCTCGCCACTTTCATCGCCCCACACCTCACATACATCGTAAGCAAACAATTCCCAACAAAAAAATCACCATCCAACCCACTTTTCGCGACAAAACAATGCAATGACTCCCCAAACCTCACCCGTCCACACTCACCACTAAAACCCGGAATCAACCCCAACATAGTAACCGCATCAACACGAACACCCAAAGCCCTCATTTTACAAAACAGCTCAAACCCATCACAAAACCCGTCATTCCTAACATACCCAGCCACAAGCGCGTTATAACAAACAGTCAATTTTCGCGATTCAGGACTTTCATCAAACACTTTACGCGCGTCTCCAACGAACCCACATTTCCCATAAAGCGCGATCAAACCTGTTTGCACAAAGGGTTCTGAGTGACACCCAGTTTTGATGACGTGGCAATGGACCTGTGTGCCGTACACCGGGTGCGATAAAACGGCGCAGGATTTGAGAATTACGGGGAATGTGAAGGCATTTGGGGCACGGCCGGACCGGAGCATTTGGTGGTAGAGATCGAGGCATTGTTCGTAGTTGCCGTGTTTGGTTAGATCACGGAGATGGGTGTTCCATGATGGTGTGAGGGTTTGGAAATGGCGGGAAATGAGTTTGGTTGAGGTGTGGAATGCGAAGGACTGTTTGGTCATTGTGTAAAACATTTGGGGAGTTGAGTTATCATCCTTTTATTTTCATAAATATATCGTAATAAATATATCGTAATATCGTAATGAAAAAGATTATTACGATGAATCAAAAAACATGTTTATTTGTAATGAAAAAGATTATTACGATGAATCAAAAAACATGTTTATTTGTAATTATAGAATGCAATAACTGATTACATATAAGCACTCGGTACATCAAAAATCATCATTTCGATTCATTAAAAGCCCTTTATTTATTTTTTTATTACATCTTGAAATACATTTTGAAATATAATCATAATTATATAATAGCTTTTATTAGTTGTCCACCAAATAAACAAATATATCATTAAAGGTTATTTTTGTCTTTTTATTATTGATTACATTCTATTATCATTAACAAGCAAACATAATTATAATTGTAATGCGTTATTCTATTGTTTCATTTATTCCATTACTATGTTCATTCTATTCTATTGCTACTTCATTTCGTCATACCAACACATACAAAGAATTAATCCACAGCGCACATATACTTTGATCGAAATTGTACAATTCGTACGTTAAAAACATCCATTTTCACCCTTCTACTCTTTTTTCTTTTTAACTAAAGCTCACTTTCACCATTTAAAAAAAAAATCATATATCTCAAAAACCATTAATCGTTAGGCTACACATATTACACGATTACGAGAATCATTTAATTATCTTTCAATAGAGGGGCACTTTCGTATATTTTCGGCAAACTTTTTTTCTGTTGGTCTTTTTGATATTTTTTTGACTTTTTCTCGGTCCAATATTTTGCTTGATTTATATCACATGTGATATTACATTAATTTGTAGATTCGAATACTCAACATGTTGTTGTAAAATTGACATAAATATTTATGCAGAACTCCATATGATTCACTGTTTTTTTATGTAAAAGTTCAATTCCTTGTCTTTTCAATCATATATCACACATAATTTTTGAACTTTTAGATTATTACAATTTATTCATAGAAGTTGGAGAAAATATATGATCTTTTATTTTATATTCAAACACGCTTGATACATCACATGTGATATAACACTAATTTTTAAATTCGAAGACATAAGATATTGATATAAGTATTATTTTTCAGTACAATGATGATTTTTTTGGAGTTGTATACTAATACTTTTGCTATTTTAGGACAACATGTACGTTTAGTGTTCGAACTTACATATTAGTGTTATATCACATGTGCTATATCAAACGAGTTTGAATATCAATTTTTTTCACCAACTTCTATGAATTAATCGTATTAATTTAGAGGTTCACATATTATAGTTGAATATTTTTCAATGCAAAAAAGAAAAAAAATACAAAAAAATGGTAAATCTTTTGGAGTTTTATACTAAACATTTATGCTCACTTTACGATAACATGTATAAACTGTTTTGATTTGGATTTTCACAAATTATGTTTAATATATGGTTGGAAAACTAAAGCTGTGTATATTTTAATGCTAAAAACTATTAATCATTTAAAGTTTTACACAAATACTTTTGCTCATTTTCATGACAACATGTTGGGTGTTCGAACTTATAGATTATCACATGTGATACATCAAGTAGGTTTGACTAAAATTAAAGAATCTTTTAGTTTCTTTAACTTCTATCAATAAATTGTATTGTTTTGAAATTTCAAAAATTATGTGTGATAAATTGTTGGAAAGCTAGGAATATGTATTTATCAATGTCACAACGATCAATCATTTGAGTGTTCTACACATGTATTTATACCCGTTTTACGAGAGCATGTTAAGTGTTCGAACTTACTGATTAATGTTGTATCATATGTTACATGTTAAGCAAAATACTACATCAAGACCAAAAAAAAAAAAAAAAAAAAAACGTTTTTATGATGTACATGAAAGTACTATTTTATTAAAATATAATTAAATGCACGTCACGATAGTTTAATTTATGTAAATTAACTGTTTACGGTTCTTGACATATTTATTTATTTTTTATAATTAAAAAATGATAGTCTTTTAATTAAGTTTTCTCGTAAAACTAAATATGTAAAATCTGTTAACCGAATAAGTTGAAAAAAAAAGACACTAGTTACCCTAGACCAATGAACACATTCTTTTGTGTTAGTTACGAAAAAAGTTAGTTCATATGCTTTATCACTTACTCGATTTGGCAACTATGTTCGTATAGCTTTTATGAATAGTTAGAAACATTATATGATAAATTCATGTAGTTTTGCTTATAGTGATTTTAGTCAACTCTCAAAACAAGCATTGATGTTAAGTTTGTTCTTTTCGCAATTAAAAGCAAGTATACGTACATGTGATTTAGCAACATAGTAATTTATATAGAAAAACTCAACCGGAATATAAGAAATTATCCCCATAATCAACATTTATTTGATTATTTCACACGAAACAATACATAAAAGCAAAAGATCAAGTTTCTTTTCTCATATTGCTTTAGCATTTGCAATGACACTTTTTAAGTTTCTTTTCTCTGCAATGGCCACCCGTTGGGTTACCGCAGTTGTTTCTACTACAAAAATCAGAACAATGTTCTTGATCTTGTGCATTAGCCGGATCACAACTATCCATATCAATTTCATGACAACAAACACCCGCCTCAACCGATGTCCATCTTGGTGCTGCATGCAACAAAAGTATTTGCATATTAATATAAGTAATATGGGTTGATTAAATTGTGGGCATGCAATTATACTACAATGAAGTTAGGAACTTGATTATGCTAAAGGAAGTGATTGACTAACCAATACAAAGAACAATGACAAGCAAGACAAGAAGGTAAGAATTTATTGGTTGAGCCATTTGTATGTAATTCGCTTTTTCTTATTTACGATAAGGATGATGTTCAAATTCTGAATGACTATAACTCAAGGCCATGTTGGGTATATATATTAGTTTCTTAACAGTTAACTAAAGAAATACAATCCATGCAAAAACTTAGAACATATTATAATTAAATTGCAATATAATGCATAAGAGAAAAGATCTTTATATGTTCTAAAAGTATAATATATTCATTAATAAGGTTGTCAACTACGGTATATGTTGTATTTATTTCTAAATCAACCAATTAACTATTTTCCTTGTACCCTTACACGTTCACGTATCCTTGGCCAAATTAAACAAAGAATTCCATTTTTTGTTTTTATTTTGCATTCTCATTTGAAAGGGCAAAGATCGCCTAGCTAATAAAGTACGTACATAAACGAAGGACCGAATCAATATATATATACATATATATATATATATATATATATATATATATATATATATATATATATATATATATATATATATATATATATATATATATATATATATAGTGAAGCGTTCAAATGAGAAGGGCTTTTTTTGTGAGAACGCGAGAAGAGATCTAGACCGTAGGATCAAACAATCTCATCTTAATATTAATTTGGGCGGAATGGCATTTTTGTAATTTTTGGCCAAAAATTAAAGGGGTCGGAGTGTATTATTGCATTTGCTTCCCAACCCAAAAAATATATCCCGACAAACAAAACACACACACATAAACACGCACAAATACTCTGATCATAAAAACCACCACAATTCACCGCCATTCAAACCACCGTAAATCAGTTCCAACCACCACTATTACGCCGTCATTCAAACCACCGCTACACCTCCATACTTACAGTATAAATAACAACCGTATTCCACTAATCGATTCTTCTCCGATTGAAGCTGATTTTAATTGGTTGGCGACCAATCTTCAATGGTAACAACTTATAATTGGTGTTTTAATAAACTTGATAAAATCAATTTGGAGCTAAAAATGATGAACGGTAAGTGTTTCAGAGCTAGTTATGTTTCTTTTTCAATTCATTAGATATTTTTGTTTAAAATTTGTGGAAGAATTTGATGAAGAAATATGATGGTGATAGTAAGTTTTATGTTGATTTAAGAATTTTACCTGTTAATTTGGTACAAGTTGTAATTAGAAAGCGTTGTATAAATGGATGCCCATTAGGTGTTTGATGAAATGTCTAGACTTTTTTCTTCACATGTTTACCTGAGAATAAACTTACTTCACGAGTAAATTTACAAAATTTTCACATGTGACTAAAAATTTATAAATGTTGGGTGAAATGCTCATAAGATACAATATACAGAATTACAGATTAACGAAATTTTCACATGCGTTGAAAAACTTATATCATTCTGGCATTAACTTTCACTTGTGAAAACATTGTCTTTCACATGTGTATAAAAATTGATGATCCTTTATAAATTGCTAACATCCACTTGTGGTATGTGGTTTGTGGCAAATATAAAGATTGGTACGAGAAAATGAAGCTTTATGCTCTTTTGTGGTCTAGTACTCTAGTAGCACAAATTGTAGATAATTGAATTATTCGAATTATGGTTAGATATGCATGCAAAAGGGTCACACAAAGATGTATTGAACTGGCCATGGACTTGCATCTACCAATTGTTAAGAGTGCCTATGAGATTCAATTACATGCTTATTTAGTATTTACCACATATTGAGCATGTAAGAACCTTTACTATATCATCGTCCTGTTTTGGAGTTTTGACATTAGATACTTGTTTTGATTACTATAGTTAGAAGTGGTGTGATGGATGTGCCGGTTGGGCTGAATAACGGGTCATCTTAAAGCTACATGATAATCACTAATTTTTTTAGACGTAATTTTGTTGTTTTTTCAATTGATGACAACTTCTTGCTAAATTTTTATTGTTTACCTGCTATGTTATATTGTTTTTATTTGTTGTGGTTTGTTGTTTAGTTAGTGTAAGTAATCATTAGTTGTGAATTTTAGATGTTGAGAGGGTTATGATATTACAAAATTAGCGTGAAGAGCTTGATCACATGTGAAAATATGTCTCGTAGCATTTTTTTAAATACATGAACAACTTGGTCACATGTGAAAATAGATGTCTTGTGGCTTTATAAGACAACTTGGTCACATGTGAAAATATGTCTAATAGCTTATTTACAACCAGTTTGATTTACCACAAAAGGTTAGATTTTACGACTTCTATTGGTCTAAAACTCATTCGGTCCCTATCCAGATTAACACTTCTATTGATCTTTACTTTTGGTCAACGAAATGTTTGTATTAATTTGTTATAGGACTCATGAACTTATATAAAATTGTGAATGACTATAGCCTCATTTGTCGGTTCAGTACCCAAGCTGTCGCCATTTCCTTTTTTACCAAACAAAAATGGTCTAACATGCAGAAAAAAAGAAGCTAATCCAAACATTGTGTTTATGAGCTTATGAACTTATGAGACATGATCCTTCTGAGGTAGAAGGTGTTCGGATTGAGTATATTTTAAATGTTACAGTAAACCGTCATTTTCACCAACCAATGTGCTTGAAAAAAAGGTTAGAATGTAGAAAAGGAAGATATCAACAGATTGTTAGTTCTTAATTCTATGATGCTTCTTCGGATCTCACAAGCGTTTGCTGATGGTTTTGACCCATGACTGATGATGTGCCTTGTGTAATTGCTAGCCTAGTGCTTCTCAGAACACTTGGTAAAAGTCAAAACTTGATTGAGACCTTACCTCATATGCGGTGTTTATTGAATGGTGGCTTCACTGGCTTGTTTATCAAATAATCATAATGTCATCATAGTTGCTTACTTGTATGTTTGATGACATAATTGGCTTTCGTGATGATATGTCACGTGTGAAAGTATAGATTATGAATTAGGTCTTGATTGTTATAGGCGAGTTAGTTAAATTTTATTAAGAGTATATAATATGAATGAATATGAGGAAATGTAGACGATGAATGAAATCAGAGATTAAAGTTTGTATAAAGTAGAATGTAGCAGAGATTTAAGTGTAGTAAAAGTATCTTCGCACGTGAAGAATATCACCAAGGAATGAAGTTTTGACGTTTTAATAAGAGTATCTTCGCGCGTGAATAGTTTAGTAAGATTATCTTCGCGCGCGAAAATATATGAGATATTTTTCTTCGCGTGTGAAATTATAGGAGATATTTTTCTGCACGTGTGAAAAGTTTTGTAATTATATGATATTTTTCTTCGCACGCGAAAATATAGGAGATATTTTTATTCGCACGTGAAAATATAGGAGATATGTTTCTGCGCGCGTGAAAAGTTTCGTAAGTATCTGATATTTTTCTTATAGTTGGTGCTTAATTGGGTCGTCATTTTTCTCTATGTAGAGTAAAAGTTCAGTAAATAAATTACTCAGTTATTCATTGATAACCCATTTGGTTTAACACATTACTTATAAGCTAGATAAATTATCAATCTTTTACTTTATTTTGGTCTATGTATTAATATTTCCTTTTGTTTTACTTATGCAGAATGGATGAAATGAGCTGTTGACAAAGAGGGTGTGGCGAGTTATTGGCTTCGAGAGATAAAAGTAACAAATTGACGTGTGATACAGAATCTGTTTCCAAGAGGAGGAGCAACAAAGATAGTGAAGGTTGTTATACATACTACTAATAAGCATTCAGAAAAGACGCCGTCCTGGCGTTTGGGCTGCCGTTTCGTAATTGGGGTTTGTATTTTTCTCACCTGTTAACATTTGGCTGCCTGTCGTTTTTTTAATGTATTAGGCATTTGAATTTTTGGCACATCGGTGAATTCTTATCTACTGATCTTGCGCTAGCTTCGAATAACATTTCTAGGAAACTTAATATTGGTGACAAGAAAAATTGGATGAGTTCGCGCAGCTTCGCACACATACCAAACAAATGTAAGAGCATGTGGTTAGGATTGTAGAATTACTTCTTTAATTAAGTGTGTGGGATGGAAATGTGTACTTATGGAATTATGCGTTTTGTTTGCAAGGTGATGGTTAAAAAATTTAGGAGATGAAGTTGTGATGAATCATTTGTCTACACAATGTCCGGTGGGTTCAAACCAGTTTGATTTACCACAAAAGGTTAGATTTTACGACTTCTATTGGTCTAAAACTCATTCGGTCCCTATCCAGATTAACACTTCTATTGATCTTTACTTTTGGTCAACGAAATGTTTGTATTAATTTGTTATAGGACTCATGAACTTATATAAAATTGTGAATGACTATAGCCTCATTTGTCGGTTCAGTACCCAAACTGTCGCCATTTCCTTTTTTACCAAACAAAAATGGTCTAACATGCAGAAAAAAGAAGCTAATCCAAACATTGTGTTTATGAGCTTATGAACTTATGAGACATGATCCTTCTGAGGTAGAAGGTGTTCGGATTGAGTATATTTTAAATGTTACAGTAAACCGTCATTTTCACCAACCAATGTGCTTGAAAAAAAGGTTAGAATGTAGAAAAGGAAGATATCAACAGATTGTTAGTTCTTAATTCTATGATGCTTCTTCGGATCTCACAAGCGTTTGCTGATGTTTTTGACCCATGACTGATGATGTGCCTTGTGTAATTGCTAGCCTAGTGCTTCTCAGAACACTTGGTAAAAGTCAAAACTTGGTTGAGACCTTACCTCATATGCGGTGTTTATTGAATGGTGGCTTCACTGGCTTGTTTATCAAATAATCATAATGTCATCATAGTTGCTTACTTGTATGTTTGATGACATAATTGGCTTTCGTGATCACTGTATGATGTAACTGGTACCTTATTACAAATGAAATGCATATGTGACACTTTGTGGTTCTTGAACCATTTTTCGTTGTGATGATGCATTTGGTGATATGATAGTATTAATATGTTGTGGCCATGTCACTCTGTCTTCGTGGTAATTCACCTTACACTTCAAAGCCAAGGCACAGACCTCGATGAAGCCAACAGACCACAGTCAAACTGAGGCTCCAAAGTTCTCCAAAGTTGTGTCTTGATGAGGGCCTCTCACGAGGTCCTTAATGCAACAATTTGCACTAATGTTATGTTACGGTTTATAAAATTTAATAGGTGTATAATCTTGTTTAGGTTTGATAGAATGCGACTTTGGATGGCTTATAATGTCTTTTCTTTCATTTAATTGCCATATGGCTTACCTTTTTCTATTTGTATTCTTAAGATAGAAATTATATAGGTACATTAGTTTGCCTAAATTACTGAATTCCAACAAAACCTATCTATTGTCTCCATTCACAGGTTAGGATCTAGAACATTTGTTGCATCTTCTTGATGGTGAGGATCTAGTTTGGCAAAGTATGATGGAACGCTCCACTTTCAACATGGCTTGTCAAGCTTGGCGCTATGAGCCAGAGGTAAATTTTAATATTGATTCCACATAGATTGAATGCAATGGAGAAAAAGTATATACTGTACACAAGTACGGTAGCATTCACATGTCTCGTCTACCATTTTTTTGTCGTTGTACAACATGCCGTCAGACTTTGTCCTAGTCATATAGATTGTCACCTCTAAATTTGACTTCTAGATATATAAAGCTGGATAGAGTCACTGATGAGTGTCTAAATACTCATCATTTTTGTACCATTTAAACTGCAAAAACATCTGAAAACACTCAGAAATGCATCAAAATAATAAAAATATCACAAATTAGTGTTTTATGTGTTTTAAATGCAAAAACATCAAAATCTGGTGAAAAACGTATAAAATTTGCATAATTGGCAGTTTTAGTTCCCCAAGTTTCAAAAGTTGTCAAAAACAGTCCCTGGTAAATCTAAATAAAGAGAAATGTTATTCAAGGTCCCTGCAATATTCTAATTTGTCAAAAATGGTCCTTGAATAAATCTTTTGTAAAATGGCAGAAAAGGTCCCTGAACTTTGAAATTTGGCAAGTTTAGTCCCTGGAAAATTTGAAATTGTCAAAACAAGTCCTTGTACTTTTGAAGGTTGTCAGTTTTAGTCCTTGTAACAACTTTTGAATAATGGCAGAATTAGTCCTTCAAGAATGGAGAAATTACAAAAGTGGTCCTTGTATTCTAAGCCTAAACCAAATGGACCCTTTACCTATTTTTGACCCTGCCAACACCCTTGTGACCCTTTCCCTGTTTTTGACCCCTTGGTCAAACTCAAGTCAAACAAGCAAAACAGGTTTCCCTCCCTGTTGGTTTTCTTCCCCACCAAGTTGCCTGCAACTCCCTGCTAACACACTACCCCCCTCACCTTTTACCCTTTTCTCTTCCACACTCAACCCACCTCATCATGACACCTCTCACCCTCCCTAGCTACAATTTCAGAAGCCCCAAAGGTCAAATATAGGTTTCCCGCCAAAACCATCAAATGGCTAAACTGCACCTAAAGTTATCCAAATGATCTGGAATCAAGTGGGATCCTCTCAGAAACACGTGGCAAGGATTTTGGAACTATAAAAAGGAAGAGAGAAGAAGAAAACAACAGTAGTTAGTTTTTATGTTTTTTTCTTTATGTCGTTTTTTTTAATAAAATGTTGTAGATTAGATTAAAAGTTGTAATTTCATGCTCATGTGTATCAAACTCAGTTATTTAACAAGTGCAATCCAGTTTTAAGGTTTAAATCAAGGTCTCACTTATATTTCACATTTTGATGTTTACTGTTGAAAATTTGCAAACTCATGTCTTACACTAAAGCTTCCAACAGCTTATTTTCCCAATCAAACAAGCTTATATAAGCTTACTGTAGCTTTTTGTAAGCTTGCAATCAATTTTAAGCAAGTTTGGTATAAGGTCAACAAAAGTCAACTATGCAAGAGATTTTGGTTCAAGCAGTTTGGAGCTGGAAATTGGGTGGAATCAGAGTTATTTGGGTTTGATTTGATGTTTGAGTTGGTTTCCTACTGTTATAATGCTAAAAAAAAATGGTTGGACCTCTTGTAAGTTTCATGCTCAAAACTGCTACTCAACTGCTCATGTTCATGCTCATACTTGATTATGTTATTGTTTGATTTAAGTGTTATTATAGCTTCAGGATTCTAATATTACACTTGTTACCATCTCTGCTTAAATGGCTTAGAGTTTGATAGTTAAAATTGTTATTTGAAAAGTTTAAAGGAGTGTTTGGATTTGTAATGGCAGATGTGCTAGAGGGTGTTTTTGAGGTTGTTATTGTTTGAACTACATCACCACACAATCTAGTAACTTAGTTTAAGCAATAAAACTTGTCCTTATTAAGTTAAAAGTCAATATTCCAAATGCCACCCATTCACAGTCCACTGTTTGGACTTTGGGTTGCAGTAATCATGCATATTGATATGAAAGTAGTTAATATAGCTTAAGTAAGTCTTATAGTAGCTTATTACAACTTATTTAGTCCTTAGAATCAATTAAAGTTTCATAAAAGTCAATCTTAGCTCATAATTTCAAAAAGTCAAAATTCATTTACCTGTTTTTGAATAAACTTAGGAATTTTAGTGTAAGCTCAATTCTATGTTTTAGCTCAAATGCTTTTGAGATAGTAAACTTTAGTTGCTCTAGAAAATTAGAAAAATAATAGTTTATATCTACCTAGCTTATTAAGTGCTTAATCAATAGCTTATTTTGAGACCCCCTTTCTGAAACCTCCCCTGTGCAGCTGATATGCACCATAACAGTGGGTTTCCCCACCACTTTGGTGGGTCCCACAGGCCACACCAGTGGACCCCACTGGTGGATTTTGGTTCCTTTCCACTCACCACCCAGATGACTAGCCATTTCAGCCAAAGTTTTGAGCTTAATCAGTGTGGACCCCACTCTTAGATAAGCCTTAATATTGTCCCATTTTCTGAAAATTAGCTAGTTTCACTTTGCTCAAATCTTGGCTTAAACTGCTTTTCAGAAGTTAAGAATGGTTGGAATAGGTTAGTAATTAGTTAATATATCATAACTTAGCTTCTGTGATTATTTGGTGGTCAATTGTAGCTTGTAGCTTATTTTGTAGTACTTATTTATAAGCAGTTTACATAGCAGTAGCTTATTTCTCCACACAAGCCTATGTTTTTCTATTTTTCCTAGCTTCCTAACTTTATTTTAAGCTTTTCCTGAATTTTTCAGATTTTTCCTAGCTTGTTTACTATTTTTTCTCAATTTAAATTAGTTTTTAATCCTTTTTAAATAGTTTTTAATACAAATAAATTAGAAAAAGCTTAAAAAAATATGTTTTCTATTTTCTTAGGTTAAGATAAATATAAAAGTAATAAAAAGTATTTTTCCATAATTTTCTTAGTTTAAAAAGTATTTTTTAGCATTTTAATTAGTTTTAAATAGTTTTTAATTAATAATAAATACATAATAAGTCTAAAAAATATATTTTTAGTTTTAAAATAAGTTTTATCATATTTTAGACTTTTCTAAGTTATAATTTCATTTTTCTAGGTTAAATTTGTATTTTCTTGTATTTTAGTGCATTTTAAATACTTAATAAATAGTTTTTAATTAATAATAATTAAATAAATAGTTGTAAAAATAATTTTCTTTTTCTAATAATTTTCTTTTATTATTAGGATTCCAAAAGTATCATTTTCATATTTATAGGTCTTTTACTTCTTTAAAACTCACTTTTTATTTTGTACGTAGACGTAATTTTATTTTAAACGTAAGTTCTCAGTTGTAGTTTTTAAACGTTCATCGCCTTTAAAAATAGTGATAGCGTTTATTTAATAGATTTTATCTTTTTAACTTTCTTTATTTTGCATTTAAGCCCCTGTAGTTTATGGGCTTTTTCCTTAGTTATAATCAACCACAATCTCCTTTCCCGTTCAAATCTCCCGATCACTACACGTTTGACTATTCTCGCACAGCTCGCTGGGACTTAACGACCTGGGGAAACACTATACTCCTCTGATCTTCATTGAGTTGGTGTGTGAGCTGTTTTAAGTTCCTTACGGCTGATTATTCACAAGTGATCAGCTCGCGTGAGAAAACTTGACGGTTTCGCACCGATCAAATTTTGGCGCCGCTGCCGGGGAGCAGTGCTAATAGTCTTACGTTTAGCAGATTAGTGATTTGAATAATCACTCCTTGTTTATACCATCTTTTAAAAATCAAAAAACCCAAAAAGATTTTCATTCTTTGTTTCTACAAAATGTTTTTCAAAAATACCAAAAATATTCCTCTTTACCCTCTTACCCTTTTGATTCTTCATTTCTTACCCTCTGTAAACCTTTGATTCTTTCTATGTCTTATCCTCACCCTCTTGGATGTCAATGGTGTGGTGGTCCTTATAATGGTGGCAATTGCCCCAGTTGTAGCATGGTGGAATCAGGAAACGGGTCTGTCTATAACCAGGATCCCTATTCAAATTTGATCGGAGCTAAACAGTCAAGTCTAAGAGACTAAAACTGCTCAAACACCAATGCAATTAGGATCTGAGGAGTACAATGTTTCCCCGGGTCGTTATGTCCCAGCGAGTTGTGCAATGGATAAATCAACGTCTAGTGATCGAGAAATTTGAACGATGAAGGGAATTGAGATTATTATGACTACAGAGAAATCCAACAAATTAAAAACGCCTTAAATGCAAATTAAAGAAAATAAAAAAGATAAAACCTATTAAATAAACGCTATCACTATATTTAAAGTGATGAACGTTTAAAATCTAAAACGTACGTTTAAATTAAAATAACGTAAACGTACAAAATAAAAAATGAAATCTAAGATATAAAAGTCCTAAAAATATGAAAAATAATGTTGTTATAAACCTAATGATAAAAGAAAATTAATAGAAAAAGAAAATTATTTTTAAAACTAATTATCTAATTAAAAACTATTTTTAACTATTAATTAATTACCTAAAATATAAGAAAATAGGAAATTAGGCTAGAAAAATAAGATTAACACTTGGAAAAGTCTAAAATATCAAAATAGACTTTTCAAAACTATTTTTGTATTTTTGTGACTATTTTTCTATTTTCTAGGATTTTTAAACTATTAAATACTAATTAAATTACTAAAAATTACCAAATGAACTATGAAAAATCTAGAAAATTACTTTTTTCACTTTTTATATTTATCTAAACCTAAGAAAATTGAAAAATTATTTTTTTGAACCTTTTTCTAATTTTTTATATTAAAAGCTATTTAAAAATGATTAAAAACTAATTAAAATGCAGAAAAATACCAAACAAGCTAGGAAAAATCTGAAAAATTCAGGAAATGCTTAAAATAATATTAGGAAACTAAGAAAAATGAGAAAACAAGTGCTAATGTGGAGGATTTAGGATCTGATGTGGAAGTGCTATTTGAAATAAGCACTTGATAAGCCAAAAGCACTCCAAAGGCAACCAGCTGTTAACAGAAGCTAAAATATGCTACAATGACCAAAATGCAATGAGAATCAACAGGCTAAACCCTCTGAATCACAAGCTAAATCAGATTTGATGTCAAGAGCTTTTTGCTTAAATCAAAGGTTTTGGTAGCTACTTTAAGCCAAAGAATGAGTACTCAAATAAGCCACAAAATGAAAAATACCACTTGCACCCTAAAGTAGACCTGGCTAAGACTAATTGTTCCAAAAATCAAACCATGAAAAGCTCTTTTGAGCTCTGTGCACTAGCTGCATTAACTGAGAAAAATGCTCAGTGCCACTGAGTACAGTGGTGCAGGGCATATGGGTCCAAGTTCATGAGCTTGTTAGAAGCTTATAAAAAATTTCCAAAAATCTATAAAAATGACAAACAGAGAGTAGACCAGCTGAAGTTTATAGAATACCAATTTTCACTTGATGAATCCACAAAATGAGCTCACCAAAATTCCTAGTAACTGACCCAAAAACACACTTTTGCTATTTTTGACTTTTGAAGAAATGTGGGAAGTTGACTTTGGTGAACTTCACCACTGATTTTAAGCACTGATATGGATGTTATAAGGTGTAACAAATGTAATGCAAACAATATTGAAGATATCTTAACACAAAATAGTAATCTGCTAAGCTAAATTCTCAACAGTGATCAGTGGGTTTGGATTTAAGTGAAGATTTGACTATTATGCCTTGCAGACCCAACTTAATGAACAAAATGAGTTCAAATATGCTTAATAGACCAGGACTAAAAGAAATCAACCACTGCATAGGCCTTAAGGACAGGTTATGCAGTTATACCAAACACACCTTTTAAAACTGTTTTGCACTAAAAACTAAGCTAGACCCTGATAAAACTGATGTTAATGATCCAACTACTTATATAAATCCTAAATACAACTAATTTGACAAGATTAAACCATATTTAACTACACTAGCAGATTATGCATTAAAAATTGAAAAACACTTACAAAAGGTCCTTAAGCCACTGTGGCTTGCACAGATACCCAATGAGCCACTAACCTATATTTCAACCCAAATGAACTAAAATCAACCCATTGCAACTTCTGAATCACCCATTTCCAAGTCCATGTCCAATATTGATCCCCAGTTGACTTTTGTTGACCCGAGTACAAAATGCTTGGAACTTAATTTTTAAGCTTATGAAAAGCTATAAAAAGCTTATCTAAGCTTATATAAACTGATACACAAGCTTATTGAAGCTGGGGTTTAAGTAATGGAAATAGGAATTTTCAACAGTAGCCACATAAGCATGAAACTAAATGAAACTTTGAATTGATAATTAAAACTTGGATAATCTGAAAATGTAACTTGAAAATGATGCTTAAACAAAGAAGATTACAACTTTAGAGTTTTAACTAAGACATAATAAAAAAAAACGACATGAAAGTAAATTAAAACTAAAATAACTACTCTCTTTTTCTTCTCTTTCCTTCTCTTTTTATAACCCAATCCCTTTTTCTCTTACTTCTGATCCTTTCCCACCAATCTTGACCCTTGGATTGCTTCAAATTGATCTCACCCGTTTAAACCTGTTTTTGGCGCCAAAATGGGTGTTTGACAAATGGGGTTGAGTGAGGGGGAGGGAAATGCATTAAATGCATATTGGATGTTAGTTAGGGGTGAGGGAACAATTTTGAGTGATTGGTGAGGAGGGGGGATGGGTTTCTGAGTTGCAGACTCAAGTGGAGAGGGTGAGACTTTTTGGCGGGGTTGCTTGTTTTGACTAATATTGACCAGGCTAATAATAAACAAGGGGGGTTCACAATGGTTTAATGACAGGGGGTCCAAGGTGTGAAAGGGGTCCAAAATGGGTAAAAAGGTTTAAAACTATAGGGACTAAAGATGTAAATCCTGAAAATGTAGGGGCCTAAGCTGCCAACATCTCAAACTTGTCTCAAGGGACCAAAAGTGACATTCTCAGAAAGTACAAGGACCAATGTTGCCTTTTTCACATTTTCCAGGGACCAATTCTGTCAATTTTGAAAGTTGAAGGACCATTTTTGTAATTTTCTCAAACTTTTCATATTTTTCACCAAAGGACTAAATTTGACAACTTATGATTTAAAAAGGACCTTTGGTGATTTATACTTTTGAAATTTGGGCTCAGGGACTATTTTTGACAATTCTTGAAACTTGGGGGACTGAAACTGCAATTTTTGCAAAATTGATATGTTTTTCATCTGATTTTGATATTTTTGAATTTAAAACACATAAAACACTGATTTGTGATATTTTGATCATTTTGATGTGTTTCTGAGTGTTTTCAGATGAATTTGCAGTTTATTTTGTATAAAAATGATGAGTATTTAGAGACTCATCAATCCCCCACACTGAGATATTGCTAGTCCCTAGCAATGATTTGAGAAAACATAATGGATTTTAATCTCTTTACCAAAAGCCATTACTTCTGGAGTAGCCAAATGTTTCAGTTCAAGTAAGAACCATGGTACACCGATAACCATGTGATTTTGAGCAAACCACCAGCTTTCAACGGATTTGATTTTGTCTTTACCAGAAGCCGTACCCTTCTGGACTAGCCAACTCTTAGATAAATTATCAATATTATCTTTGGTGAGCTGATTACCAATTATGGTTTTTCCACTGCCTTTACCACAAGCCATAATCTTGCGGGCTAGCCAACTCTTCACTTTTTAGGATATGGTGAGCTGAATACCATACAATTTTGGGCAAATTGCAAGCCATATAAACGGATTTGATACATCTTTACCAAGAGCCGTTTGCTCCTGGATTAGCCAATCCTTTTGTCTTACAGACATGGCGGACTGATAACCAAATGAGAAAGTGTAAAACACTTACTCCAAAAAAAATTTTGGCCAAAAACGGGGGAATTGGTGTAATTATATGATAAAATTCGTGAGAATTCCCCCCCACACTTAGAAATGAATATTGCCCCCAATATTCAAAGTACCGGCGGTTATGCCGAAACAAAGAACGTAAAAGGGAAATACTACGGCCATTATTTAAAATTTTTTTTTTTTTTTTTTTTTTTTTTTTTTTTTTTTGAAACATGTGGGCAACCCCCCCACACTAGGGTGGTAGAAAGAGGTGAGAAGACAGAAATATGGGTGAAAACCCATATGACATGCTACTGTTTTTGATTCCCGAGTCGCTAGCTTGACTCGACCCCGAATTCATTTGTTCATGGGGAAAGTAACGTGGAAAACCAATCTCGATCGGACTTTCGTTCACAATGTTAATGAACATATGAACATCAGAAAGTTCCACACCGACGAGATATAACCTCGGTATTGTTAATAGTAAAAACTATTAAGAATGATACCGGGGTCAAAGATGGTGTCCTCATTCCCGAAAGAGAAAAGGGAAAGAGCAACCACACCATCTGTGAAGAATGGAATAAAGACGTACATGAGAATGTATGTCCATTCCTCAGCAGAGAGAAGCAAATCACCAGTTTTGACATTTTTAAGCTTAAACTTGAAGCTTAGATGGTGATTGTCAAGAAGATGTCCGGGAGGGAGGGTGGGAAATGGTTCTTCAATCAACAGACTTTCCAGAAAAAGGATGTCTCCCTCCAGATCAAGGTAAGTGTTATCAATTCCCATTGGAATTGATTCATCACTTAGAAATGCATCGACTTCATTCCAAAAGTTGTCATCTTCCTCATCAGGAGTGAGGGAAGGTATGGAAGAGTCGGGAATAAGACTAGAAGATGATGGATTATTTTTGAGCAATTCATCAATGGGTAGGATGTCTCCCATTGGATCACAAACATCATCATCTAACTCGGATGAAACTGAAGAGAGATTAGTTTCATCCACAGACTTAACAATCTCGATGCGACAAACTGATGCCGGAGGTGGGACAAGTGGTGTGCTCTTAGAGCTAGCAGTTTCCACCACTTCCGATGAAGTCTCCGAATCTAGATCATCGTCATCATCATCAAGAACACTCTTGACTTCCCTGGTACAGCTTTCAAACCATTTGTTTGAACCAGGGGTAATTTTCAAAGATTTGAGCTCAGCACGTTTTTGGTGAACACTCTTAACCGTGAAATTTGAGAGTGTTGCATTGATTCTTTCAGATTTTTGATCAATTTTGGCAACACTCTTTTTGTATAGAGGTTTAGAGTTCTGGTTGATATTTAAAGTGAGCTCTTCGTTGTCGACCCGTATGGTTAACTCTTCCGCAAACACATCAATTAGAGCACGACTCGTTCTTAAGAAAGCTCTCCCTAAGATAAGGGGAACTCTAGGATCTGCATCGAAGTCTACAACAACAAAGTCAGCATGAAAGTGAAACTTTCCCACTTTCATCACGACATCCTCGGCTATCCCAAGTGGACGAGTTACGGTACGATCCGCTAGCTCGAGTGTCATATGAGTGGATGAAAGTTCAGGAAGAGACAGTTTCTTCCATACTGAGAGAGGCATGAGGTTAATGCTAGCGCCAAGATCGGCCAAGGCGGAGCATTGAAACATCCCCAAGAAATCACACGGGATTAAGAACCGGCCAGGGTCTTCAAGCTTTTCGGGAAGCTTATTAAGAATGGCAGCTGAGCATTGCTCATTGAGAGGAGTTTTAGCCATCTCTGATAGCTTATCTTTGTTGGTGAGTAAGCCTTTAAGCGTGGATGCAAATTTAGGCATTAGAACGAGAGCATCAACGAAGCTTATATCAAAGTGAAGCTCATTGAAGATTTGGAAAAATTTTTCCATTTGCTCTTTGTTTTTGTCTTTGAGCTTCTCATCATTCATTCTTGATGGGTAAGGAAGCTGACTAGACTTTTGAGCCGGGATGGAAGAGATTTCTGGCTCAGGATTTTTCCTCGGAACATCGGGTTCCGGACTTAAAGCTTGGACTACCGAAGGTGGGACGTGTGCGGTACTTCGTGGGCTTGAATAATGCACCTTGTCCGTTGTCTCCTTGGTAACTTGACTAAATGCCACAGGAGGAGGGGGCATTGGAGTCGTAGGTCCATTGTGCGTCTTACCACTACGAGTGGTGACGGCTTTCAACTCGGCATTGGGATTGGTAACTGTATTGCTTGGGAGTCCTCCAGAAGATGGTGAAGCTTTGTTCATATTCATGTTCATGAAACTGCTCATCATATTCTTTAACTCATTTGTCTGCCGAGACAATGTGGTATCAATTTCCCTTTTTAGCTCACCTCTCATGTTATTGATCTGAGTTTGCATTGAACGCATGTTTGCCTCAGTCATTTTCATGAAGTCATTTGGCATGGGAGCTTGAGGAGGTGGTTGATAACTTTGATGATTTGGAGCCTGATATGGTTGAGGTGGGTTGAAATTGTTCCGGTTTTGATTGAAATTTGGAGGGTTATTGAAATTTTGTCCTTGATTCGGAACAAAGCGATTTTGATTGCCATGGTTTTGCACAGGAGGAAAACCAGGTGGTGTCATACCGCTAGGTGCACGGTAATGAGGATCAGCTTGTGGTTGGTATTGATTGTGGTTTACCGAAGCTACGGGAGCTTGGTAAAAGGAAGCATCGGTTGCTTGACAATCATAATACGCGTGTGGACCACTACAAGTTTCACACACCTTGTTTACGGCTTTGACTGGTTCGGGCTTATGAATTTCGCTTTTGATTTCCTTTACCTCTTTTATCATACAATGGATGATGTCCGTTAGAGCAGCTATCGGAGCTGCTAACTCAGAAGAGTTACCGGATGAAGAAGCAGGAGTGTTCGGAACATTGACTTTGTTGCGAGAAAAAGGAACTTTTGATTTACTCTCGCAAATTTCAAGCACATCTTTAGGTTTACGATTCAAGATATTACCACCCGCGGATGCGTTCAAAGAATCTTGATCATTACCGTTCAACCCATTGTAAAAGATATTAACTTGTTGAAGCTCCGTGAATTCATGATGGGGGCATTTCCTGAGGAGATCTTTGAATCTCTCCCATGCCTCTCCAAAATTTTCATCGAAATTTTGACGAAATCCAGAAATTTCATTTTTAAGATTAGTCGTCTTTGATGGAGGGAAGAAATAATTGACAAACTTTTGGACAAGATCCTCCCAAGTTTCGATGGATCGAGGGGGTTCTTTTTCCAGCCAAATCCTGGCTGCCCCCGCAAGTGAGAACGGAAATAGCATCAATTTGATCACCTGTTGTGGCACATCTTTGTAATTGAGAGTTGATGTCAAATGGTTGAACCAACGGATGTGTGCATACGGGTCTTCTCGATCAGACCCGCGGAATTGATTCGTAGACACAAGTTGGATTAAATGTGTCTTCAATTCGAAGTGATCAGAATTGATAACTGGTAAGACGATGGCATCTCCATAACCCTCGGTGGGTGCCTGGAGCATTTCCGCCATAGTACGTTCGTCTGCCATGTTGTTGCTTGAAATAGTACGAATCTCGGGTTCGACTATTTGGGCAGCACGCCTACGAGAACGTCTTCTTGGAATTTCTGCTAGATCACGCAAAGGACTCAATGATCTAGAAGAACGAGTGCGCATGCACTAGAGTTAACTCTAAGGAATCTCAGAGCTAAGGAGAGAAATGGGAATTATGAAGATATTTCAGATGAGAATGAGAATTATGAAGACGTTTTATAAAACTGGGGTGTGAGAAGAATCTTTTGGGTTTTCTGGTTCTGAAACGTCGATATCACAACAAAATCAATTAACACAAGATCGAGGCAAAACAACAGTGAACTTAACCAATAATCCAAGATGAATGGCTTCTTTGAAAAAGGTACACCAATCACAATGGACACAAAGGCAAGTTTTATATCTTTAGTTCGGGAACTTATTATGGTCGCACCCCCAGTTAGGTAGTGCACTGCCTTGGTTTTCGGTGGTAATCTTTTAAGTTGTTAATTATTAGAGAAAACGACGATTCTTTTTGTGTTTTTATTATTTGATACATATATAGAAACAAAAGAGAAAATATTTTTGTGTTTTATACGTTTTTGCTTGTTTTTGGGTTTTTGGATTTTTTAGAAGAAAATATGGATATATATATATACAGAGATGGATGATATAAACAATGAGTGAGGATTCAAACAACTAATCTGCTAAAACGGGAGATAAATCAGCACAGCTCCCCGGCAGCGGCGCCAAAATTTGATCGGAGCTAAACAGTCAAGTCTAAGAGACTAAAACTGCTCAAACACCAATGCAATTAGGATCTGAGGAGTACAATGTTTCCCCGGGTCGTTATGTCCCAGCGAGTTGTGCAATGGATAAATCAACGTCTAGTGATCGAGAAATTTGAACGATGAAGGGAATTGAGATTATTATGACTACAGAGAAATCCAACAAATTAAAAACGCCTTAAATGCAAATTAAAGAAAATAAAAAAGATAAAACCTATTAAATAAACGCTATCACTATATTTAAAGTGATGAACGTTTAAAATCTAAAACGTACGTTTAAATTAAAATAACGTAAACGTACAAAATAAAAAATGAAATCTAAGATATAAAAGTCCTAAAAATATGAAAAATAATGTTGTTATAAACCTAATGATAAAAGAAAATTAATAGAAAAAGAAAATTATTTTTAAAACTAATTATCTAATTAAAAACTATTTTTAACTATTAATTAATTACCTAAAATATAAGAAAATAGGAAATTAGGCTAGAAAAATAAGATTAACACTTGGAAAAGTCTAAAATATCAAAATAGACTTTTCAAAACTATTTTTGTATTTTTGTGACTATTTTTCTATTTTCTAGGATTTTTAAACTATTAAATACTAATTAAATTACTAAAAATTACCAAATGAACTATGAAAAATCTAGAAAATTACTTTTTTCACTTTTTATATTTATCTAAACCTAAGAAAATTGAAAAATTATTTTTTTGAACCTTTTTCTAATTTTTTATATTAAAAGCTATTTAAAAATGATTAAAAACTAATTAAAATGCAGAAAAATACCAAACAAGCTAGGAAAAATCTGAAAAATTCAGGAAATACTTAAAATAATATTAGGAAACTAAGAAAAATGAGAAAACAAGTGCTAATGTGGAGGATTTAGGATCTGATGTGGAAGTGCTATTTGAAATAAGCACTTGATAAGCCAAAAGCACTCCAAAGGCAACCAGCTGTTAACAGAAGCTAAAATATGCTACAATGACCAAAATGCAATGAGAATCAACAGGCTAAACCCTCTGAATCACAAGCTAAATCAGATTTGATGTCAAGAGCTTTTTGCTTAAATCAAAGGTTTTGGTAGCTACTTTAAGCCAAAGAATGAGTACTCAAATAAGCCACAAAATGAAAAATACCACTTGCACCCTAAAGTAGACCTGGCTAAGACTAATTGTTCCAAAAATCAAACCATGAAAAGCTCTTTTGAGCTCTGTGCACTAGCTGCATTAACTGAGAAAAATGCTCAGTGCCACTGAGTACAGTGGTGCAGGGCATATGGGTCCAAGTTCATGAGCTTGTTAGAAGCTTATAAAAAATTTCCAAAAATCTATAAAAATGACAAACAGAGAGTAGACCAGCTGAAGTTTATAGAATACCAATTTTCACTTGATGAATCCACAAAATGAGCTCACCAAAATTCCTAGTAACTGACCCAAAAACACACTTTTGCTATTTTTGACTTTTGAAGAAATGTGGGAAGTTGACTTTGGTGAACTTCACCACTGATTTTAAGCACTGATATGGATGTTATAAGGTGTAACAAATGTAATGCAAACAATATTGAAGATATCTTAACACAAAATAGTAATCTGCTAAGCTAAATTCTCAACAGTGATCAGTGGGTTTGGATTTAAGTGAAGATTTGACTATTATGCCTTGCAGACCCAACTTAATGAACAAAATGAGTTCAAATATGCTTAATAGACCAGGACTAAAAGAAATCAACCACTGCATAGGCCTTAAGGACAGGTTATGCAGTTATACCAAACACACCTTTTAAAACTGTTTTGCACTAAAAACTAAGCTAGACCCTGATAAAACTGATGTTAATGATCCAACTACTTATATAAATCCTAAATACAACTAATTTGACAAGATTAAACCATATTTAACTACACTAGCAGATTATGCATTAAAAATTGAAAAACACTTACAAAAGGTCCTTAAGCCACTGTGGCTTGCACAGATACCCAATGAGCCACTAACCTATATTTCAACCCAAATGAACTAAAATCAACCCATTGCAACTTCTGAATCACCCATTTCCAAGTCCATGTCCAATATTGATCCCCAGTTGACTTTTGTTGACCCGAGTACAAAATGCTTGGAACTTAATTTTTAAGCTTATGAAAAGCTATAAAAAGCTTATCTAAGCTTATATAAACTGATACACAAGCTTATTGAAGCTGGGGTTTAAGTAATGGAAATAGGAATTTTCAACAGTAGCCACATAAGCATGAAACTAAATGAAACTTTGAATTGATAATTAAAACTTGGATAATCTGAAAATGTAACTTGAAAATGATGCTTAAACAAAGAAGATTACAACTTTAGAGTTTTAACTAAGACATAATAAAAAAAAACGACATGAAAGTAAATTAAAACTAAAATAACTACTCTCTTTTTCTTCTCTTTCCTTCTCTTTTTATAACCCAATCCCTTTTTCTCTTACTTCTGATCCTTTCCCACCAATCTTGACCCTTGGATTGCTTCAAATTGATCTCACCCGTTTAAACCTGTTTTTGGCGCCAAAATGGGTGTTTGACAAATGGGGTTGAGTGAGGGGGAGGGAAATGCATTAAATGCATATTGGATGTTAGTTAGGGGTGAGGGAACAATTTTGAGTGATTGGTGAGGAGGGGGGATGGGTTTCTGAGTTGCAGACTCAAGTGGAGAGGGTGAGACTTTTTGGCGGGGTTGCTTGTTTTGACTAATATTGACCAGGCTAATAATAAACAAGGGGGGTTCACAATGGTTTAATGACAGGGGGTCCAAGGTGTGAAAGGGGTCCAAAATGGGTAAAAAGGTTTAAAACTATAGGGACTAAAGATGTAAATCCTGAAAATGTAGGGGCCTAAGCTGCCAACATCTCAAACTTGTCTCAAGGGACCAAAAGTGACATTCTCAGAAAGTACAAGGACCAATGTTGCCTTTTTCACATTTTCCAGGGACCAATTCTGTCAATTTTGAAAGTTGAAGGACCATTTTTGTAATTTTCTCAAACTTTTCATATTTTTCACCAAAGGACTAAATTTGACAACTTATGATTTAAAAAGGACCTTTGGTGATTTATACTTTTGAAATTCGGGCTCAGGGACTATTTTTGACAATTCTTGAAACTTGGGGGACTGAAACTGCAATTTTTGCAAAATTGATATGTTTTTCATCTGATTTTGATATTTTTGAATTTAAAACACATAAAACACTGATTTGTGATATTTTGATCATTTTGATGTGTTTCTGAGTGTTTTCAGATGAATTTGCAGTTTATTTTGTATAAAAATGATGAGTATTTAGAGACTCATCACCTACCATAACACAACTGATTCATTTCATCAGCTACCACACTGTGAGACTCAGCAGTTTTACTGTTGTGAGTACTGTGGTGGTTCACACTACAGTTCTGATTGTCAATCGGGAAACACGCTTGTCTATGAGCAGGTTCCTGATAACAATTATGACTACAACACATATGACTCACAGCCACATCAGTTTTACTGTTGTGAATATTGTGGAGGTCCTCACTCTAGCTCTGATTGTCAAACAAGGAGTCCATTTCCTTGTAACAATTATGACTCTTCGTATCATGACCAACCTACACATTACCAAGTGAATCAGGCACCACCTCAGCCTGAACCACTTCCTCAAAATCTTCTACTTGATCTTTTGGATTTAGTGAAAGATTTGAAGGAATGTAAACATCCCCAAAATAATCCAAATGAAAAATCCATGGAAGTTTTGTTAGCTGAAGAACGGACTGCTAAATTAGATTCCCAGATTGCCTTTGAAAAATCTATTAGGGAATCAATTGCAAAAGAAAAAGCAGCCAAATCTAGCTCTCGATTTCGTTTCATTCCTGATGACGATGATGATGAAGTTACCCTTGATATTAGTCAACTTTGTACACATTCATCAAGTTCATCAGTTGAAATTCCTTCCATGAAAAGTCAGGGAGAAAAGACTATGATGGAACTACTAGCAGAAGAACAAATGGAAAGTATAAAACATATGTATGCTAATCCTTCTCATCTCCCTCAGTCTGTTGTTATCACACCTGATATTTCCACTCACTCTCTAAACATGGGGGACGAGCATCTTGACACTGTTCCTGAAAAGGAATCGGACGAATTCATAAAGTCTAGTGTTGAGAACCTTGTCCCAATCCCAAGAGAGTCACAGGGAACTTCTGATCATGTGTGTGATATCCCTCCTCCTCTTGTCTTCCAAAATGATCATATTGAGATGTTCTCTGATTCTAATGATAATGATTCATTATCTTGTGGAGACATCGTTTATGTGGAAGATTTACCTTCTGAGCTTGTTAGCTTAGAAGAAGAGAATGATGAAGTTACTGACACTGAAATCAAAGATGAAGCACTTCGTGCAACATTACTGAATGTCAGACTTCTCATTTCTAAAATCGAGGCTTTCAATGAAAAACCTATTTCATCTCCTATCCCCATTAAGGATAGTGACATTCTTTCCGATGATTCTATTCCGGAAATGAAAGCCTTTTGTTTTGATAATATGGGAGAGAAGATTAGTGGCAGTACCACTTTTCATTCTCATAATTCTCTCCCTGATTATGAATCATTTACATTGGATGAGTTCACCAGTGAACCCACTGATACCAATTCTGAATATGATTCATTTACCTTCAAGGAGTTCTCCTGTGAACTCACTCATATCATATCTCCGCCGGAGTATGATAACTTCCATTTTGATCTAGACACACCCATAGTATGTCTTGATCAAATAAGCTTAACTGAGGAGATTCATGAAACTATGAATTCTCCTATTGAGGATGAAGAGTTAGTCATGATTTGTATCATGACTTTCTTTCTTTTCTTCATATATCCCGTGGCTTCTCCTGTTCTTCACTCCTTCGGGAATGAAGACATTATCTTTGACCCAGGCATTTCCATGCACCATTTGTGAGCCGGGTCTGTCTGTCTGTATCTCATCGGTGTGGAACTTTCACGTACTTCAATGTTTATCCAAACATCTTGAATGAAAGTCCGATGGAGATTGTCTCGTCCACTTACTTCCCCATGAACAAATTAATTCGGGGTCGAGTCAAGCTAGCGACTCGGTAATCAAAAACAGTAGCTTAACATGGGTTTTCACCCGTGTGTACCACCCTAGTGTGGGGGAGATGCCCCACATGATGTATATAGATCTAAAAAACTTTGAAAATTGTAAATATTGAAAAAGAGAATAATTGTTGTGTTTCTACACTTAGCTAGTAATGTTATCTTTTTACGTTCTAAGTTTCGGCATTACAGCCGGTACTTTGAATATTGAGGACAATATTCATTTCTAAGTGTGGGGGGGAAATTCTGGCGAATTTGATCATAAATGTACCCTTTTAGTCCCTTTTTCCCCCAAAATGGCCAAATTTTAAAATTTTTTATTTAGTGGAAGTACTATGTACTAAACACAACAAATGGTAATCAGTCCACCATGTCTAACCCACATAAGGATTGGCTAATCCAGGAGCAAACGGCTCTTGGTAAAGATATCTCAAATCCGTTTATGGCTTGCAATTTGCCTAAAATTGTATGGTGTTCAACTCACCATATCTTTAAACTAGTGAAAAGTTGGCTAGCCCGCAAGGTTATGGCTTGTGGTAAAGGCAGTGGAAAATCCATAATTGGTAATCGACTCACCAAAGATAATATTGATAATTTATCTAAGAGTTGGCTAGTCCAGAAGGGTACGGCTTCTGGTAAAGACAAATCAAATCCGTTGAAAGCTGGTGGTTTGCTCGAAATCACATGGTTATCAGTGTACCATGGTTCTTACTTGAACTGAAACATTTGGCTACTCCAGAAGTAATGGCTTTTGGTAAAGAGATAAAATCCATTAATTTTTCTCAAAACATTGCTAGGGACTAGCAATATCTTAGTGTGGGGGATTGATGAGTGTCTAAATACTCATCATTTTTGTACCATTTAAACTGCAAAAACATCTGAAAACACTCAGAAATGCATCAAAATAATAAAAATATCACAAATTAGTGTTTTATGTGTTTTAAATGCAAAAACATCAAAATCTGGTGAAAAACGTATAAAATTTGCATAATTGGCAGTTTTAGTTCCCCAAGTTTCAAAAGTTGTCAAAAACAGTCCCTGGTAAATCTAAATAAAGAGAAATGTTATTCAAGGTCCCTGAAATATTCTAATTTGTCAAAAATGGTCCTTGAATAAATCTTTTGTAAAATGGCAGAAAAGGTCCCTAAACTTTGAAATTTGGCAAGTTTAGTCCCTGGAAAATTTGAAATTGTCAAAACAAGTCCTTGTACTTTTGAAGGTTGTCAGTTTTAGTCCTTGTAACAACTTTTGAATAATGGCAGAATTAGTCCTTCAAGAATGGAGAAATTACAAAAGTGGTCCTTGTATTCTAAGCCTAAACCAAATGGACCCTTTACCTATTTTTGACCCTGCCAACACCCTTGTGACCCTTTCCCTGTTTTTGACCCCTTGGTCAAACTCAAGTCAAACAAGCAAAACAGGTTTCCCTCCCTGTTGGTTTTCTTCCCCACCAAGTTGCCTGCAACTCCCTGCTAACACACTACCCCCCTCACCTTTTACCCTTTTCTCTTCCACACTCAACCCACCTCATCATGACACCTCTCACCCTCCCTAGCTACAATTTCAGAAGCCCCAAAGGTCAAATATAGGTTTCCCGCCAAAACCATCAAATGGCTAAACTGCACCTAAAGTTATCCAAATGATCTGGAATCAAGTGGGATCCTCTCAGAAACACGTGGCAAGGATTTTGGAACTATAAAAAGGAAGAGAGAAGAAGAAAACAACAGTAGTTAGTTTTTATGTTTTTTTCTTTATGTCGTTTTTTTTAATAAAATGTTGTAGATTAGATTAAAAGTTGTAATTTCATGCTCATGTGTATCAAACTCAGTTATTTAACAAGTGCAATCCAGTTTTAAGGTTTAAATCAAGGTCTCACTTATATTTCACATTTTGATGTTTACTGTTGAAAATTTGCAAACTCATGTCTTACACTAAAGCTTCCAACAGCTTATTTTCCCAATCAAACAAGCTTATATAAGCTTACTGTAGCTTTTTGTAAGCTTGCAATCAATTTTAAGCAAGTTTGGTATAAGGTCAACAAAAGTCAACTATGCAAGAGATTTTGGTTCAAGCAGTTTGGAGCTGGAAATTGGGTGGAATCAGAGTTATTTGGGTTTGATTTGATGTTTGAGTTGGTTTCCTACTGTTATAATGCTAAAAAAAAATGGTTGGACCTCTTGTAAGTTTCATGCTCAAAACTGCTACTCAACTGCTCATGTTCATGCTCATACTTGATTATGTTATTGTTTGATTTAAGTGTTATTATAGCTTCAGGATTCTAATATTACACTTGTTACCATCTCTGCTTAAATGGCTTAGAGTTTGATAGTTAAAATTGTTATTTGAAAAGTTTAAAGGAGTGTTTGGATTTGTAATGGCAGATGTGCTAGAGGGTGTTTTTGAGGTTGTTCTTGTTTGAACTACATCACCACACAATCTAGTAACTTAGTTTAAGCAATAAAACTTGTCCTTATTAAGTTAAAAGTCAATATTCCAAATGCCACCCATTCACAGTCCACTGTTTGGACTTTGGGTTGCAGTAATCATGCATATTGATATGAAAGTAGTTAATATAGCTTAAGTAAGTCTTATAGTAGCTTATTACAACTTATTTAGTCCTTAGAATCAATTAAAGTTTCATAAAAGTCAATCTTAGCTCATAATTTCAAAAAGTCAAAATTCATTTACCTGTTTTTGAATAAACTTAGGAATTTTAGTGTAAGCTCAATTCTATGTTTTAGCTCAAATGCTTTTGAGATAGTAAACTTTAGTTGCTCTAGAAAATTAGAAAAATAATAGTTTATATCTACCTAGCTTATTAAGTGCTTAATCAATAGCTTATTTTGAGACCCCCTTTCTGAAACCTCCCCTGTGCAGCTGATATGCACCATAACAGTGGGTTTCCCCACCACTTTGGTGGGTCCCACAGGCCACACCAGTGGACCCCACTGGTGGATTTTGGTTCCTTTCCACTCACCACCCAGATGACTAGCCATTTCAGCCAAAGTTTTGAGCTTAATCAGTGTGGACCCCACTCTTAGATAAGCCTTAATATTGTCCCATTTTCTGAAAATTAGCTAGTTTCACTTTGCTCAAATCTTGGCTTAAACTGCTTTTCAGAAGTTAAGAATGGTTGGAATAGGTTAGTAATTAGTTAATATATCATAACTTAGCTTCTGTGATTATTTGGTGGTCAATTGTAGCTTGTAGCTTATTTTGTAGTACTTATTTATAAGCAGTTTACATAGCAGTAGCTTATTTCTCCACACAAGCCTATGTTTTTCTATTTTTCCTAGCTTCCTAACTTTATTTTAAGCTTTTCCTGAATTTTTCAGATTTTTCCTAGCTTGTTTACTATTTTTTCTCAATTTAAATTAGTTTTTAATCCTTTTTAAATAGTTTTTAATACAAATAAATTAGAAAAAGCTTAAAAAAATATGTTTTCTATTTTCTTAGGTTAAGATAAATATAAAAGTAATAAAAAGTATTTTTCCATAATTTTCTTAGTTTAAAAAGTATTTTTTAGCATTTTAATTAGTTTTAAATAGTTTTTAATTAATAATAAATACATAATAAGTCTAAAAAATATATTTTTAGTTTTAAAATAAGTTTTATCATATTTTAGACTTTTCTAAGTTATAATTTCATTTTTCTAGGTTAAATTTGTATTTTCTTGTATTTTAGTGCATTTTAAATACTTAATAAATAGTTTTTAATTAATAATAATTAAATAAATAGTTGTAAAAATAATTTTCTTTTTCTAATAATTTTCTTTTATTATTAGGATTCCAAAAGTATCATTTTCATATTTATAGGTCTTTTACTTCTTTAAAACTCACTTTTTATTTTGTACGTAGACGTAATTTTATTTTAAACGTAAGTTCTCAGTTGTAGTTTTTAAACGTTCATCGCCTTTAAAAATAGTGATAGCGTTTATTTAATAGATTTTATCTTTTTAACTTTCTTTATTTTGCATTTAAGCCCCTGTAGTTTATGGGCTTTTTCCTTAGTTATAATCAACCACAATCTCCTTTCCCGTTCAAATCTCCCGATCACTACACGTTTGACTATTCTCGCACAGCTCGCTGGGACTTAACGACCTGGGGAAACACTATACTCCTCTGATCTTCATTGAGTTGGTGTGTGAGCTGTTTTAAGTTCCTTACTGCTGATTATTCACAAGTGATCAGCTCGCGTGAGAAAACTTGACGGTTTCGCACCGATCAGTCACCAAAAAAAACCTCAGTCTCGGTCTTTCTAGTTGTATATATGCACAAATGTAAACACAAAAGTGCAAGTTTTGTATATTAGGATCATGTCTACTTGTATTTAGGTTGTTACTACAGTAAATTTTATTGCATGCATAGGGTATGTGCTTGTGGTTTGGAAGTTGACGTCTTCTAAATTAATCATCACAACAGTTGCATAACTTAAAGATATCAAAATGCCTAATAATATCTAATATCGTTGATGCAACAGGAGTTGTATTCAACTTGCTGTGTGGTGATAAGGACAAGATGATTATGGAGAAAATTAAGAAGTAATTAAACCACCCAGTTATCGAGGTAAATTTGAATCTTTAATGTTTTTTAAGCTGATACTATCCATTCGGCATGTGTTGTTAATGGTAAAGTGACAAACTATTGTTAGGGATCTTGTTATATATATTTAGACGAGATCATGATACAAAACTTGGTTAATGATGATACTTTATAATCTTATGTGGGCAAGTGCCTTGTTGGGAGAACTTTAAAGATTTTGATGTTGCTTTTGTTGAAGCTGGTTTGTATCCTAAGCTCCTGAGGTTGGACTTTTTAAATTTTTTTGTTAGGAATGAAATTTTTTTGAAATTGTTTTAGGAATGAAATTTTTTTGATTATTTAAGTATAGTACGAGTATCTTCACTTGTGAAAATATCATCTAGGATTGAAATTTTGATAGGAATGAATTTTTTTGATTATTTAAGTATCGTACGAGTATCTTCACTTGTCAAAATATCATCTAGGAATGAAATTTTGATGTTATTAGGGGATTTTTTTATTATATAAGTATAGTACGAGTATCTTCACTTGTGAAAATATCATCTAGGAATGAATTTTTTTTTATTATTTAAGTATAGTACGAGTATCTTCACTTGTGAAAATATCATCTAGGAATGAAATTTTGATAGGAATGAATTTGTTTTTGATATAAGTATAGTACGAGTATCTTCACTTGTGAAAATATCATCTAGGAATGAAATTTTGATGTTATTAACCGATAATTCCAGGTTTCTGTTCCTCACTATCTTCTCCCTGCTTCGTATGTATTTACTTTTCTAGGAAATTTTGCAAGTTGATTAATGTATGAACATTCAATGTATAATCTATATGTGCTCGTTGAAGTCGGGAAATAATTGTCAGCGAGGGGAGATAATCTTCGAGTTCAATAATCTTCTGCCCCCTGAAATAACAAAAACAAATCAATCTCAATATCTTAATAATAAATGGATGGAACTTTTGGGATATGTTATAATTTGTGTGGATTTATACATTTTCATTTGGCAACCGCTAGCTACAAGTTTGATGATGTGCCAAATGTTGTCATTAGGCATGCAATTAGTGTTTTAAGATGAGAAGATTCGACGGGTGCTGATTTAGAACATAGGCCACCTCCGTATGGGAAAACTTGAGCCATCTTATTGTTAGAGTCCTGAAAGAAACATGAGAAGAAGCATATGCCTTTTCTTTTAGCTCTGTTCTTTGTTAACCTACCGATTTAGCAATGTATGACTTAACTGTTACAGTAATAGTAGTGATTGATGAATGATGATGAGCGGTGTTGTTTTTTCAGATTTTCAAGATACATGGACATTCTTAAATGACCGAGTCAGAGACGCATTTGATTTGAAGAAGACTTTTCAAGAGGTTGTCTAGTTGATAAACTATGTGGTTACATGATCTTAATTATATACATTTGGATTTAACTCTTTTTATGGGTAACCGTTTCAGGTGAAATATTTTACAGAAGCTGTCGGGGCTGGGGTAGGAGGTTCGTTTCAGGGATTTATGAAGAAAGGTTGCTAGGATTGAATTTGAAGTTTGCAGATTAGTGGCAGAGGCTTACAAATCTTTTTGCACATCTGGTTTTTTGTTCCAATGGTTGTCTCTGAATCAAGAAAGTAACTAAAAATGGTTTCTCTTAAATTTAGCATGTATACGCCGCACTTTGCTTGATTGTTTATCTTTTCTGTGACCTGAAGATATAAAATGTTTATCAGTCGATATCCTTGCCCTGATGCTTTAGCTTAGCAAAATGTTTCTTTTGATTGGATGATTTGTCTATTTATTATGTTAAGAAAGTATTAGTAACTTGTAGAGAAGAGGGTATGCTAGTAAAGGGGCTATGGCCTCTATTTTACTTTCAACTTCCTTTTCTCTTGTTGAGTAACTGTCATTATTCGTCAATCATGCCTTACATGAAATAAGCGATTGTGAGGTTTGGAGTTAGCTGCAATATGGTTCATCTGTCTGTTGTCATAGTTTAGAGGAAATGTAGCCTTTTGCTTCAGTCTATCCCATTGGACCTTTGCGAATGTGGTTAGATTTGCTTGCTTTGTAGAGCAGTTTGTATCTGTTGTTTTAAATGTGGTTAGCATGGTGCATTGGGCATGTCTTCTTCACATTATGCTTCTAAGCACGTAAAATTTCAAGTGTAGCTAAATTATTCTTAACCCTTGTACCAAAACTAAAAAGCTTTGGCATCAACTAATTATGTCTCAACTTTTGATGTGTATTCAAATGTGTAATTATTGTTTTTTTTCTAAATATGGTAAGCTTATCCGGTTAGCAAAACCCGTCAAACAATAGCTTTAGCAGGCCATTATATCTACGGATAAACGCAGTAGTATAAGGCATTTTCTGTTTTCGAGTCTTCTTCTGAGTCATTTTTTAAGTTTGGGCGATTGATGCAATGTTTGTTGTTTGAACATATTTCTAACACATTCAGCTTTTCTAGGATTCTTTCTATTTGGGTGAGAACCCCCAGAAATTAGATGTGTTCGCATTGTGGGTTATGAAAGACAGGCATATTACAATACCAATATTTTGATGCTTCTGTATCACAAATTTTTGGATCTTATTGAAGCCAACATTAACGAATTCATTCTCTAGTACATGTGACAGATTCAAGGATAAAAATTCCTCGAGGGAAATTACATCAATCTGTTGTTACCAAAAAAAACCAACCATCGTCGGTGCAAGTAACATTTCTTCACGGCAGAACATCCTTGTATGTGTTTTCTCACTTCATCTTTAAAACCAATATCTGAGATCCAATTTGTACATGCAAATCAAGATTGATGCTTGTTGATGACAATCAAATCTCTAGAACAATATCTGCACTCACAACATAATAGAACAGTGAATCAATCTCCGCTGCTGGAATTTAAGTTTAGTATGAAAAGCTTAATAGGTTCTTACATTCAGAATCTGTCTTAACCCAAGTGCTTCTTTCACTATCATCCTCGTCATCACTCTGATCATCTATCGGTACATCTTTCCCGACCAAATACTTGTTTGGCATTGGCTTTGCAGAAGCACTTTGGGGATGTACTTTCTTGTTCAGTAAAGACCTTAATATCTGTACACAAAGGCATTTTACGTTTGGCAATTAGTTGAGATGTTTTAAAGATGCATATATAATCCATTTGAGTTTTGGGTTAGTTTGCAAAACATACCTTCTCCATTCTTGACTTGTCAAATGTTGGGTCGGGTGAAGGTGAAACATGGTTAAACCTATTTCTGGAAGTGAACATTTTCTTAAGAAGGAATGAAAAGGACTTCTTTCTGGTGACTTTCTTTTTGTGATCGACTAAAATTTCCTTCCCTCTTGAGAAAATGCCTGAAATGGTACGTTGTAGGCGCACATCTTTATTTGAAACGAGGTCTTCACAAACTGCCTCTGATGAGGGAGTCTCAGCTGATTCCTCTTCTTCTTCATCTTCTGTCTCTAAAAAAGAGAGAAATTCTTCTTCAGGGGTTGGGGTCTGTGGATGGTTTTGACATGGACCTTCACTTTCCGTCTCTGGATCTGCTCTCAAATAACTGATTCCGAATGTACCAATCGCTAGTAGTGACTGAGGCCAATCACTAAACTCTTCCTTTGATGTAGCTTGGCCCATATGATCTATCAAAAATAAATATGAATACAATCTGTTAAAATCCATTTTGGTTCAATCTTAATAGCATTTGAGATGTGATACTGAATTATCATGCTACAAAAGTGCAGACTACAAGGAAGTAAAATGTTTCACAGAGATACAAATTATTAGATCCGATATCTCATGGCATGCAATACATTTTAATTGCTGACTTAAGGATAAGTGTGATGACATATCAATAGATGACGTAAACAAAGTGATCAAACGTATAATTGTTTATCAGTAATTAAAAAGAGGTATTTGACAGCTCAACTTGCTATTTGGGTTACTGCTTTCTTTCACCCAAGGATGTGGTCCAGTACAAACTGGCCAATCAAATTCTTGGTAATTTTGGTCTTGTTTAATAGACCATGTCTCTTAGTTTAATTGTGAACTTAGTTCTGCACCAATATCTCCTTAAGCACTATGAGCCACATGTGTAACATCAACTTTTACTTTGTTTTATATGTGTTTTTTTCATGCAATATCGTATTATAGTCATCTGCGTAAACCAATGTTAAGAGTTTTGTGAGAACTAAAATAAGGGAGTGCATGCTTACTGTTAGACGCAACTGTATTGGGCTTTTTCGTCACTTGCTTGCCATTCAGCTTGCTTTGCATCCAATTGAATAGCTGTAAACAAATACAATAAATTCAATGCTTTACCTCAACAGCTCAGATAAGCGTATAAAGAATAACTACCCAAAAAGGCACCTCCCTTACCTTCATTGAGTGGCGGTGGTGGTGTAATTCTTGATTCTGATCCTAAAAGTTGATCCAGGTTTACGACTCGTGTTTGGATTTGTATTCTTCTTGCTTATTTTATAGATCCTAAAAGAAATAAACTTTTTTTTATATTTTATAGATCTATATGCATCGGCTATTCTTTTTTTCAAGATGTTCCAACATTTCCTTAGCCTGTTCGTGCCCAAACTCCCCTGCATTCTAATAATGCCAAACCATCGCACTCTCTTTCCTTTCAATATAAGAGCCATCAGAAGCAGCTTCCCCATAAAAATCATAATCAACTCACCGTTCTCCATCCATCCGACACAATTATTCCATCCACATGTTTTCCATTCTGCATCTCCAGGCCCCCCTCATAAAGTATCCTTGCTCAGCTGTAACAGCAAGTTTCTCACACGTGTCAATGTCACGTGCCAAGACTTTCTTACCACACCCACTGATAACACACACCATATTTTTGGAATCATCACAGAGTTGTTTAATGATTGAGATTAAATTTTCACTTGGTTGTGTATCTAAAAATGGCAAAAGAATTGCTCTACTTTTATCCCAACGGTAAGCATTCTGCAATATCCATATCATCAACCAAAAGTAAATTATTTAAACTCATACAAGAGTATATGCATGTAATAAACTCAACACACTTTGTTTGACTTCTGTATGCATGGGAAAATCAGGAATAGTTTATGAACTTACTGCTGTTTGAGTACCATTGTTGACGTGCCCATCAACTGAATTTCTACATCGGAGAAATTTAACAAATAAAAGCGTGAAGGTATCCTGAACCAGCCATAACCTGAGGATACTCCAGCGATGTCAAATCTTGGGTTCGTGTTTTAATATGATTTGAATAAATATAAGGTGCAAAGAGAAGACAGATCATATTAAACCAAAAACATAAGCAAGTAGATTGCACTAACCATAGACAGAGAAAGAGCAATAAGGTGTAGGCATGTCTCTAATGTACTCCTATCAACATATTTGGACAGCCCCCTTCGAAATCCAGACAATTTCTTAACAGATAGAGGCTTTATCTGCAATTTATTACGGAGTATTACCTTGCAAACACAATTTGTAAGTACAGAAACCTCGACATTCTTGCCAAATATTATGAGTTTCTTCAGCTGGCATGTCAGGATAACTACAAAACAAGAAAAAGTGAGAAATTATAGCTTTAAGCAGTGACATTTCCCAGATACAGTTAATCTTACCTCGTGGAGATGCATTCAATACAATAGCCTCTCCTATCACATTTAAAGGGGTGTACATCAAACATTGCTATCACAACTCAAAACATGTATACTGGAGCCAATTAACTCCTTTCTTAAGACACGTTATAGCCATATATTAACAGAACGATGCACCTGCAAAACCTCTGATCTTATACCCATGAAGTCATTCTTGACCACCGGGTAGATAAGCCATGACGAGATTGTAAGAGCCATTTTTTGCTAAGTTAAAACGAGTCAACTTAAAATATGCAGATTGTTGCATCGACTCATGGTAATCAACTTTCGGATGAAGTACATCACGAAAAAGCCAGAACTTGGAACACGTTTTTACAGCAATCATATGAAGTCTTTTATATCGGAACTCCAGTAACATGTACCAAAATTCAGTTACTCCGTATTAGACAAGAGGGTCAAAAACAGTTGTTAGATATGAACAATCAGACATTCAAAGCTATAAGTTGATTAAGTTCCCATGTGAAAACACAAAATCATATTAAATCCATGGTCAAACTGCTTTTTATTCATCCATTAACATACCTTTGGTACTGCAAAACTGAAATATATAGTAGTTAATAATAAGGTTACAAACAGCCTATAAAGAAGAATGCTTATACAGGACTACTGATTTTTAATATCTAAACACAAAAAATGAATCAAATTTCAGATGGATTTAGTGCAACCTATAATTCAACTATGACTATATTTAACAAACTATACAACTTCAAAATTTTATAAACTTAAGTCCTAGACACCTGAAATGGTGAAGGCAACATGGTACTGATGTACTTGATTCAGTGCGGCAGTTGTACTTCTTTCTGCTTCCAAACTATCTTCTACAGAAAAACATGAACTTATGATTCGTGTAAAGTGAGTGGTGAAAACAAACACAATATCAACGTATATCAAAATAACCGTAAAACCCGACAAATCAACCTTTTAGGAAAAAGGTTAACGTGCCAAACCTCACGGGTGTGATAAAAGTGATACCGGGAAAGTGATTTCCCGGGTCGTGTCCCAACGAGGTGTGAATGGAAGGATTCGTTGAGTTTCGTGATTTGAACTTGAATTGGTTTAATGATTTTTGGATTTGAATTACGTTTTCTACAAATTAAATAACGGGAAGGTAATTAAGGCAAGGGAACCCTAAATAACTAAAAATAAACTATTACTAAGCCTAAGGAATGATAAAACTAAGCTACACTAAGTCCTAGGGTGCTAAAACTAAAAAAACGTAAAAACCGGCAACCACCCGAGCCATAAACGTAAAAATTTTCCAATTTAAGGGCTACGGGTGTGAAATTAATTTTCCTACGTCCTAATTGACTAAAATTAATTTTAGAAAAAAGCCGGGAATTTTTTCGACTTTTAAAATAATTACTACGAATTAAAATCTAATTTAATCTAATTAATTGATTAAAAATATTAAACTATTTTGGAAAATTCTGAGAAAATCACAAAAAGTACTTTGATGTATGCCTAATCGGAGGAAAATAGAAAACAGTGGGTTGTTTTAGGAAATAAGCTACAAAATAAGCTAAGAAGGGCTTAAAACTAAAACTTCTAAAGACACTTAAGGATTAAAATGTGGAATAACTCAATGTGACAAGTCCCAAGGGCAGATGGTTTGTGGTGTGATGTTAGTGTGTTGAGAGAGGTGACCAGGGTTCGAATCCCCTTGGTACCCTTTTTGAAAATCTTATTTTTTTTTTACTTTTGCCTCTTTGCAGCTTAAAGCTGATTTAAAACAAGATTTATTTTTGAAAACTTATTTGATCAGATCTTGAAATAAGCAGTATTTACTGCTTATCTACATCAGTTAACCAAAGAAAAAAAACCAAACACTTCTTTTTGCAATTCTTGGTTTTAAGCTCAAATTACATGACCACCTTAATGAGTAAACTGATCTAACTAACTACCACTTAATTATAAGCTAAAGATCTAAGCTAAGTAGACTAAGGAATTCCTAACTTACACTAAAAGGAGGGGAAACAATTGGCAAATTAAACTAAGGTGGATCCTAAACTAGTTAATAAACATTAAGCAACCTAAAATTATAATAAGCACTAAGAAGCTGGGGATGAACTAATCTAACCTAGTTCAATTAATAAGCACTTAAGGCATCTAAATAAGTTAAGCTACACTATCATTAAGCTAAATGAGATGAAAAAAAAAATAGAGGACCTGGTGTTGAACTTGCAGGATGGAAAGCAGCTTTTGCGGCTACTTTGGAGCTTATTCTTAAGCTGTGAAGTGAGCACCGAAGCAAGTACAAACTACACAAATCAAGTTAGCATAGTAGAGATATATAAAAAGCTAAATGGGGGCCAAGAATACGCTGTTTGCAGCTTGAAATTAAGCTGAAATCAGGTACTCGTGGGTTGTTTTGGCTGCTGGTGCAGAACAAAAAAAAAACAGTGAAAATCAAGATTTTGAACTCAACTTTTGACTATGCTAGAGGTTTATTTGATGCACAAATCTGGGACCAGAGTTAATTTGGAATGTAGAGAATTGAGAAAACAAATTTTTACAAACTTTGGAAATCAATTAGGCTACAAAAAGAGGGCTCAAAACAGCAGCTCAACTGCTGTTTCGTACAGTAAAAAAAAGTAAGATCTCCCCTTTTTTTTTTGTTACTCAACTCTTTGATGAAAATTAAAGGTATCGATTTGCACCTACTTAAACTGAACTCAAATTACTGAAAACAAGTTGACTTCAAAAGTCAAATGGGTAGAAAACTTGTTTGACCCCAAAACACGGCTAGAACCAAACACTCCTTTAAGTGCTGATGAAGCCTTTGCTAATTTCCTAGACACTTACTTGACCCCTGTCTTTGAGATTTGCTTATGCTAAAAACAATTAGTAACCTTCGAATAAACTTTAACAACATAAAACATGAAACTGAAAATTTGCTTTTCATTGATATTAAAAAGAAAGTTACATCAGAACTTAAAAACAAGAAAACTAAATTTTTTTTAAAGACAAAACTAGGGGTGCCTTATACATGTGGCTACAACATCTTATTTATACCAAGTCTTCTAGGGTTCTTCATCATCTCATGTGTGCTTCCTGTGTGAGGTAAAACACCCACAGCACCATCTTGTGCTTTCTTGAATTGATCCAGACCATCCATCAAGTAGGTACATGTGAGAGTAAATCTGAGCCATCCCTTGAAGCATTTTGACTTGGATTGCTGAGGTGGCACGTCTTGGGGGAGGGGGAAGAAGCATAGTGGGTTTGGGAGTTGGGATAACCTGGGTAAAGGGATGATTGTAGGTTGAGTGTTTTGGGGTTTGGGGATTTTGGGTAAAGATGGGTGAGGTATTCTGGGAAGCAGAGAAAGAGAAAGCTAGGGTTTATGGGGAGCAGATAAAGGGTTTGAGAGGGAAAGAAGAAGAAGTTGGGTTTTTTAATATGGGTCGTGGGGTTTGGGCTTGAGATTTTAATTTGGACTTAGGATTAGTTTTGTGATCCAAGGTAAACATAGGGACCAAAACTGTTAATTCTGAAAATCCAGGGACCATTCTGGTACATTCTGAAAAGTACTTCAAGGGCTAATATTGACACTCTCCAAAAATCCAAGGGCCAAACTTGCAAATCTCGAGTAATTGAAGGATCATTTTTGCCATTTTCTGAAACTTGAAGGACTAAACTTGTAACTTCTCAAAACTTTTGAAATTTTTCACCAAGGGACTAATTATGACAACTTATGATTTCAAAAGGACCTTTGGTGACTTTTCTTTTAAAATACGTGCTCAGGGACTATTTCTGTCAATTTTTGAAAGTCGGGGGACTGAAACTGCCAATTATGCAAACTTTGTTCGTTTTTCATTTTTTTTCAATAATTTTGCATCTGAAACATATAAAACACAATTTTGAGATATTTTCAGTATTTTGATGCATTTCGGAGTGTTTTTAGATGTTTTGCAGTTCAGATTTGACCTAAAATGATGAGTTTTTACACACTCATCAATCCCCCACACTAAACCATTGCTAGTCCCTAGAAATCTTTTGAGAAAACTTAATGGATTTGAATCTCTTTACCAAAAGCCATTACTTCTGGAGTAGCCAAATGTTTTAGTTCAAGTAAGAACTATGGTACACTGATAACCATATGATTTTGAGCAAACCACCAGCTTTCATCGGATTTGATTTGTCTTTACCAGAAGCCGTTTGCTTCTGGACTAGCCAACTCTTAGATAAAATATCTTTGGTGAGTCGATTACCAATTATGGTTTTCCAACTGCCTTTACCACAAGCCATAAACTTGCGGGCTAGCCAACTCTTCACTAATTAAAGATATGGTGAGCTGAACACCATACAATTTTGGGCAAATTGCAAGCCGTCAACGGATTTGAGATATCTTTACCAAGAGCCGTTTGCTCCTGGATTAGCCAATCCTTTTGTTTATTAGACATGGCGGACTGATAACCGTAAGCTGAGTAAGTGCAAAACACTTACTCCAAAAAAAAATTTGGCCAAAAATGGGGGAATAAGACGGATATACATATGATAAAATTCATGAGAATTCCCCCCACACTAGAAATGAATATTGCCCTCAATATTCAAAGTACCGGCGGTTATGCCGAAACTGAGAACGTAAAAGGGAAATACTACGGCCATTATTTGAATTTTTTTTTTTTTTTTTTTTTTTTTTTTTTTTTTTTTTTTTTTTTTTTTTTAGAAAACTTATATACAACAGCGGGGGGCAACTCCCCCACACTAGGGTGGTAGAAAGTATAAAGAAGTCAGAAATACGGGTGAAAACCCATATAGTGTGCTACTGTTTTTGATTCCTGAGTCGCTAGCTTGACTCGATCCCCGCATTCATTTGTTCATGGGGAAAGTTTGTAGATCCGGGACAACCACAAGTGGAATGTCCTCTCCAAAATAATGCTTCAACCTATGTCCATTCACCTTGAAGTTTGGTCCGTCGGTTTGAGATAACTCGACGGTGCCATATGGAAAAACTTTGGCAATGGTGAATGGACCGGTCCAACGGGTCTTAAGCTTCCCCGAGAAGATTTTCAATCTAGAATTGAAAAGAAGGACTCGGTCACCTACGTTGAAAACGTGGTTCTTGATTTTTGAGTCATGGATCTTCTTTGTCTTTTCTTTATAAATCAACGAGTTCTCGTAGGCTTGATCACGGAGTTCATTTAATTCATTGAGTTGAACTTTCCGGTGATCACCCGCGGACTTGATGTCAAAATTGGCATGTTTCAAGGCCCAATAGGCTTTGTGCTCGAGCTCGATCGGGAGATGACACGCCTTTCCATACACAAGCTTGTAAGGAGTACACCCGATGGGTGTTTTGTAAGCGGTGCGGAAGGCCCAAAGTGCATCTTCAAGTTTGTCCGACCAAGAGGCACGGTTTTCACCTACGGTCCTCTCCAAGATTCTTTTCAAACCACGATTCGAAACTTCCACTTGCCCACTAGTTTGTGGGTGATACGCGGTAGAAAGACGGTGAGTGACACCGTACTTAAGCATGACTTTTGCGAATTGGTCGTTGCAAAAGTGCGTACCGCGATCACTAATGATGGCACGGGGAGTTCCGAAACGGGTAAAGAGAGACTTCAAGAATTTCACAACTACTCGGGCGTCGTTGGTGGGGAGCGCTTTCGCTTCCACCCATTTAGACAAGTAATCAACCGCCACGAGTATATACTTGTTCCCTCGAGAAGACGGGAACGACCCCATAAAATCGATGCCCCATATGTCAAAGATCTCGCACACTTGAATGGCATTTTGAGGCATTTCATCTCTTTTAGAGATGTTGCTATGACGTTGGAAAGAGTCGCAAGATTTGACGAGGTCATGGGCATCTTTGTAAATCGTGGGCCAATAGAAACCGGAATCAAACACCTTCTTGGCGGTGTAGTTCGGGCCATGATGTCCCCCCGTGGGTCCATTATGACAAGCCTTGAGAATTTCATCGGCTTCTTGGCCGTGAACACACCGTCGGATGACTTGATCCGCACAAACCTTAAACAAGTAGGGGTCGTCCCAGAAATAATGCTTAACATCTTTGAAAAATTTGTTTTTTTTGTTGGGACGACATCCCTTTCACAACAAAGTTACCCGCATGATAGTTTGCAAAGTCGGCAAACCATGGGGTACTCGAATTTTCATGATGAGATACCACATTAAGAGTCTCGAGAGGAAACGTTTCATTTATTTCCTTTTTCTCGAGCACACCTTGATGTGGATTTTCAAGACGAGAGAGATGATCAGCCGCTAGGTTCTCTGCTCCTTTTTTATCACGGATAATGATATCGAATTCTTGTAGGAGGAGAACCCATCGGAGCAATCTCGGCTTTGCATCTTCCTTAGCAAAGAGATATTTGAGGGCCGAGTGATCCGTATATACTATGCTTTTGGACAAGATCAGGTATGGCCGAAACTTCTCGAAAGCATACACCACGGCTAGTAATTCTTTCTCCGTCGTAGTGTAATGTGCTTGAGCTTCGGTCAAAGTTTTGCTAGCATAATGTATAGGCTGGAAATGTTTTGATTTTCGTTGCCCCAAAACGGCACCTATGGCGAAATCGCTTGCGTCGCACATAAGCTCAAATGGTAATTCCTAATCGGGGGCAACTAGAATTGGTGCTTCAGTGAGTTTCTTTTTAAGAGTTTGAAACGCTTCAATGCACTCATTAGAGAAGATGAAAGGAGTGTCTTTTTCAAGAAGTCGGGTCATAGGCCGGGATATTTTTGAAAAGTCTTGAATGAAATGACGATAAAATCCGGCATGACCAAGGAAACTTCTAACTCCTTTGACGGTTGTGGGAGGAGGTAATTTTGAAATGACATCGACTTTAGCTTTGTCAACCTCAATCCCGCTCTTAGAAATCTTATGGCCAAGGACAATTCCTTCCTTAACCATAAAGTGACATTTCTCCCAATTTAGACAAAGATTCGTGTTTTCACAACGTTCAAGCATCTTGTCCAAATGGGAGAGACATGTTTGGAAAGAGTTCCGAAAGACCGAAAAATCATCCATAAAGACTTCCATATTCTTTTCGATCATGTCATGGAAAATGGCCATCATACACCTTTGGAACGTACCGGGAGCATTACACAAGCCAAAAGGCATGCGTCGGTAAGCAAATGTTCCATAAGGACACGTGAATGTGGTCTTTTCTTGATCTTGTGGGTCAATGGGAATTTGAAAGTAGCCCGAGAAACCATCGAGAAAACAATAGTATTCGTTTCCCGCTAATCTCTCAAGCATTTGGTCCATGAAGGGTAATGGGAAGTGGTCTTTACGGGTGGCTTCATTTAACTTTCGATAGTCAATGCAAACACGCCATCCCGTAACCAATCGAGTAGGAATCAACTCGTTTTCATCATTTTCAACAACGGTAATGCCACCTTTTTTGGGCACACAATGAACGGGGCTAACCCAAGGACTATCCGAGATAGGGTAAATCAATCCGGCATCGAGAAGTTTTATGACTTCCGCTTTGATAACCTCATGAATTTTAGGATTCACCCTTCTTTGGTGTTGAACCGCCGGTTTGAAGTCATCTTCCATGAGAATCTTGTGTGTACAAAATCTCGGGTCAATACCCTTGATGTCGGAAAGGCTCCAAGCGATGGCTCGCTTGTGTGACTTCAAAACCTTTATGAGAGCGGATTTTTCATCCTCACTCAAGTCTTTAGCAATGATGACGGGTGATTTATCGTCACCCTCCAAAAATGCATACTCGAGATGAGGTGGTAAGTCCTTAAGTTTGACCTCGGGAGGATCATTAGATTTTTCAATGGTTTTGATTTCCTCTTTATGAAGTTCTTGAGGAGGGAGTGATGAAGGATCTTCATTGAGCATCTTCTCGATGAGAAGTATATCTCCCTCAATGTCGATGGGAGCGTGATCAATTTCCCATGGAACAGAATCACTAGCCAAGTATGCTTCAATCTCTTCCAAAATAAAGTCACTTCCCTCAAACGGAGTGAGGGAAGGGGAAGAGAGAGCAACGATGGGATCAACCGAAGTGGGATTGCCACTCGAGAATCCAAGAATTTCTTGAGAATACTCCTCCGACACAATGTCAAGGACATCAATTTTGTTGACGGAATTGTCTTCATAATTGGGGGAGTATTTCGTGACTTGATTGAGATTGAAAGTAACGGCTTCCTTGTTTACCCGCAAAGTGATTTCCCCTTCATCAACGTCGATCAATGCCCGACCCGTTTTTAAGAAGCACCTCCCAAGGATGAGGGGTACTTGGGGATCGGCATCAAATTCGACAACAACAAAGTCGGCGGGGAAATGAAACTTGCCTACTTTCACAAATACATCCTCGGCTATACCTAGCGGACGAGAACTTGTACGGTCCGCAAGCTCGAGGATCATACATGTAGGTGTAAGCGGAGGTAATGAAAGCTTCTTCCACATTGAGTGTGGCATCAAGTTAATGCTAGCGCCAAGATCGGCCAAGGCGGAGCATTGAACTATGCCTTGAAAATCACATGGGATGAGAAATTTTCCGGGGTCTCCTAACTTTTCGGGAAGTTTTTTAAGGATAACCGCCGAACAATTCTCGTTCAAAGAAGTTTTAGCCATTTCGGAAATCTTTTCTTTGTTATTCAACAAATTTTTGATTGTTGGACCGAACTTTGGCATTAGAAGAAGAGCGTCCGCGAAACTAATCTCGAAGTGCAAATCTTGAAAGATTTGGATAAGCTTCTCCATTTGTTGACTAGTTTTATCACGGAACTTTTGGTCATTAAGCCTTGAAGGATAAGGAAGTGAAGGCTTAGGAATGGTCATCGGAACAACGGGTTCCGGAATTGGAGGTAAGACCACCGGAGGTTGGACTTGTGCGGTACTTCGTGGGCTTGAGTTATGCAACTTGTCCTTTGATACCTCGGTTTCTCGTTCCACATCCCTCACCGGAGAAGGATTAGGCATCGAGGGTCCCTCATAAGACTTACCACTTCGGGTGGCAATAGCATTCAATTCACCTTTTGGGTTGGGAATGGTATTACTTGGAAGAGCACCCGAAGTTGAAGGTTGATTCTTTTGACTCATGAGACTAGCAAACATGCTTTCAATCTTGCTTTGAGATTGATCAATTTTGTTGCTAGTAGCTCTAAGCTCGGAAGTGAAATCATTCTTCAAAGTGGTAATTTGATTTTGCATGGACACCATCTTAGCTTCATTGCTTTTGATGTAATTAGCAATGTCAATGGAAGCTTGAGGAGGTGGAGCTTGAACAATTTGTTGAGGAGCTTGGAATCGGTTTTGATTGAAATTTCCTTGATTTTGAAAACCTTGATTTTGATTTTGAAAATTCCGATTCTGACTCTGATTTTGATTGAACTGATTATTTCTATTTTGCACATTTTGGTTGTTCTGATTTTGATTAAACCCGGGTGGTCCAAGGAAGTTGTTAGAACGATAGCTGAGAAGGTTTCGGTCTCCTTGCGGTTGGTAGGAATTACCTCCCGTATTGTAGGAACCCGAAGCGGCATATACGCTCTCTTGAGTGAAGCCACCGGAGGCTGGACACTCAAAATAAGGATGTGGACCACCACAAGTTTCACAACTTTTGTTTACGACATTCACTTGTTGATTGTTGTTATTTTGACTCATTTTAAGTACGGCAGTGGATATTTCTTCAATCTTTTTGGTTAGAGTCGTGTATTCCGAAGATGGAAGGGTGGTAGATCTCCTTGACTCACTCCTCTCGGCTGAGGAATCCCAATAATTGTGGTGGGCAGTCATGTTTTCGATGAGATCATAGCACTCTTCGGGTCGCCTTTTCATAAAGGTACCACCGGCAGCAGCATTTATCGTGTCACGATGTCTCAATGTTAACCCGTTATAGAATGTATCTATTTGGGTGACAAGCAACATGTTGTGGTTTGGACATCGATCAATCGAAAGCTTATAGCGTTCCCATGCCTCAAATAAGGACTCATCGGGATGCTGCCGAAAATTACTGATTTCATTCCGTAGTTTCGTCACCATCGACGGTGGAAAGTATTTCGCCAAGAATTTGGAGATCATTTCATCGAAACTATGGATTGAGTTCTTGGGAAGACGATCAAACCATGCGGTGGCATGAAGCGTCAAGGAATATGGAAAGAGGTATAAGCGAAGGGCGTCATCGGTGACCCCATTTTGCTTCATACTTTGGGTGACGGTGAGAAATTTGTCGAGATGCTTGTTGGCATCGTCACCCGGTAATCCGTGAAATTGGCAAAAACTTTGGACTTGTTGAATCATGTGATACTTAAGTCCAAAATCCGTGGCCTCGATGTTGACCGGGGCAATTGGACCGCCCCGTCCATCCATCGTGGGTTGGCAAAGCTCCTCCATCGTTCGGAGATCGGGAGCTTGATTTTGTGGACCATGTACTTGGACTTGAGGTCCGTTTCCTTGGTTTCCGGCCATGGTGGGTTGTTCAACGGTACGTATCTCGGGTACGTTTGCTTGGTTACGTCTACGAGCTTGCGAGCGAGTGCGCATGCACTTCCAAAAACAACACTTTCAATTAAAACAAGACCGAGGCAAAACACAGTGAACTTAAACCAATAATCCCACGTGAAATGATCACTTCTATAAGTAAAACGCACAAAGGAGCGGAGAGACTTTTTAGGTCAGCGCGAAGCTTATTAAAAACCCGTCTCTTTTCAGCCGCAATTTAATGTCAGGCCGTCCTTATACCCCTCACACAGTTTGTTAAACCGATAAAAGTAAACCAAAACACGAGCGACACAAAGGCAAGTTTTAAATCTTTTGTTCGGGAACTTATAATGATAACACCTCAGTTGAGAATGTTATATTGATTGTGTCTTCTATATTATTTAAAACAACAAGGAAAATCTTTTTGTATTTTTAATCTTTTACATATATATACAAAGAAAAGAAAAATATTTTTGTATTTTTGTATTTTTATAAAAACAATAACTTCACGAGAAAGGTTCTTCAAGTCACTAACCGCAAAAACTTCACGATATTGTCGCAACACACCTCCCCGGCAGCGGCGCCAAAATTTGATTCGTGTAAAGTGAGTGGTGAAAACAAACACAATATCAAAGTATATCAAAATAACCGTAAAACCCGACAAATCAACCTTTTAGGAAAAAGGTTAACCTGCCAAACCTCACGGGTGTGATAAAAGTGATACCGGGAAAGTGATTTCCCGGGTCGTGTCCCAACGAGGTGTGAATGGAAGGATTCGTTGAGTTTCGTGATTTGAACTTGAATTGGTTTAATGATTTTTGGATTTGAATTACGTTTTCTACAAATTAAATAACGGGAAGGTAATTAAGGCAAGGGAACCCTAAATAAGAAAAAATAAACTATTACTAAGCCTAAGGAATGATAAAACTAAGCTACACTAAGTCCTAGGGTGCTAAAACTAAAAAAACGTAAAAACCGGCAACCACCCGAGCCATAAACGTAAAAATTTTGCAATTTAAGGGCTACGGGTGTGAAATTAATTTTTCTACGTCCTAATTGACTAAAATTAATTTTAGAAAAAAGCCGGGAATTTTTTCGACTTTTAAAATAATTACTACGAATTAAAATCTAATTTAATCTAATTAATTGATTAAAAATATTAAACTATTTTGGAAAATTCTGAGAAAATCACAAAAAGTACTTTGATGTATGCCTAATCGGAGGAAAATAGAAAACAATGGGTTGTTTTAGGAAATAAGCTACAAAATAAGCTAAGAAGGGCTTAAAACTAAAACTTCTAAAGACACTTAAGGATTAAATTGTGTAATAACTCAACGTGACAAGTCCCAAGGGCAGATGGTTTGTGGTATGATGTTAGTGTGTTGAGAGAGGTGACCAGGGTTCGAATCCCCTTGGTACCCTTTTTGAAAATCTTATTTTTTTTTTCTACTTTTGCCTCTTTGCAGCTTAAAGCTGATTTAAAACAAGATTTATTTTTGAAAACTTATTTGATCAGATCTTGAAATAAGCAGTATTTACTGCTTATCTACATCAGTTAACCAAAGAAAAAAAACCAAACACTTCTTTTTGCAATTCTTGGTTTTAAGCTCAAACTACATGACCACCTTAATGAGTAAACTGATCTAACTAACTACCACTTAATTATAAGCTAAAGATCTAAGCTAAGTAGACTAAGGAATTCCTAACTTACACTAAAAGGAGGGGAAACAATTGGCAAATTAAACTAAGGTGGATCCTAAACTAGTTAATAAACATTAAGCAACCTAAAATTATAATAAGCACTAAGAAGCTGGGGATGAACTAATCTAACCTAGTTCAATTAATAAGCACTTAAGGCATCTAAATAAGTTAAGCTACACTATCATTAAGCTAAATGAGATGAAAAAAAAAATAGAGGACCTGGTGTTGAACTTGCAGGATGGAAAGCAGCTTTTGCGGCTACTTTGGAGCTTATTCTTAAGCTGTGAAGTGAGCACCGAAGCAAGTACAAACTACACAAATCAAGTTAGCATAGTAGAGATATATAAAAAGCTAAATGGGGGCCAAGAATACGCTGTTTGCAGCTTGAAATTAAGCTGAAATCAGGTACTCGTGGGTTGTTTTGGCTGCTGGTGCAGAACAAAAAACAAACAGTGAAAATCAAGATTTTGAACTCAACTTTTGACTATGCTAGAGGTTTATTTGATGCACAAATCTGGGGCCAGAGTTAATTTGGAATGTAGAGAATTGAGAAAACAAATTTTTACAAACTTTGGAAATCAATTAGGCTACAAAAAGAGGGCTCAAAACAGCAGCTCAACTGCTGTTTCGTACAGTAAAAAAAAGTAAGATCTCCCCTTTTTTTTTTGTTACTCAACTCTTTGATGAAAATTAAAGGTATCGATTTGCACCTACTTAAACTGAACTCAAATTACTGAAAACAAGTTGACTTCAAAAGTCAAATGGGTAGAAAACTTGTTTGACCCCAAAACACGGCTAGAACCAAACACTCCTTTAAGTGCTGATGAAGCCTTTGCTAATTTCCTAGACACTTACTTGACCCCTGTCTTTGAGATTTGCTTATGCTAAAAACAATTAGTAACCTTCGAATAAACTTTAACAACATAAAACATGAAACTGAAAATTTGCTTTTCATTGATATTAAAAAGAAAGTTACATCAGAACTTAAAAACAAGAAAACTAATTTTTTTTTTAAAGACAAAACTAGGGGTGCCTTATACATGTGGCTACAACATCTTATTTATACCAAGTCTTCTAGGGTTCTTCATCATCTCATGTGTGCTTCCTGTGTGAGGTAAAACACCCACAGCACCATCTTGTGCTTTCTTGAATTGATCCAGACCATCCATCAAGTAGGTACATGTGAGAGTAAATCTGAGCCATCCCTTGAAGCTTTTTGACTTGGATTGCTGAGGTGGCACGTCTTGGGGGAGGGGGAAGAAGCATAGTGGGTTTGGGAGTTGGGATAACCTGGGTAAAGGGATGATTGTAGGTTGAGTGTTTTGGGGTTTGGGGATTTTGGGTAAAGATGGGTGAGGTATTCTGGGAAGCAGAGAAAGAGAAAGCTAGGGTTTATGGGGAGCAGATAAAGGGTTTGAGAGGGAAAGAAGAATAAGTTGGGTTTTTTAATATGGGTCGTGGGGTTTGGGCTTGAGATTTTAATTTGGACTTAGGATTAGTTTTGTGATCCAAGGTAAACATAGGGACCAAAACTGTTAATTCTGAAAATCCAGGGACCATTCTGGTACATTCTGAAAAGTACTTCAAGGGCTAATATTGACACTCTCCAAAAATCCAAGGGCCAAACTTGCAAATCTCGAGTAATTGAAGGATCATTTTTGCCATTTTCTGAAACTTGAAGGACTAAACTTGTAACTTCTCAAAACTTTTGAAATTTTTCACCAAGGGACTAATTATGACAACTTATGATTTCAAAAGGACCTTTGGTGACTTTTCTTTTAAAATACGTGCTCAGGGACTATTTCTGTCAATTTTTGAAAGTCGGGGGACTGAAACTGCCAATTATGCAAACTTTGTTCGTTTTTCATTTGTTTTCAATAATTTTGCATCTGAAACATATAAAACACAATTTTGAGATATTTTCAGTATTTTGATGCATTTCGGAGTGTTTTTAGATGTTTTGCAGTTCAGATTTGACCTAAAATGATGAGTTTTTACACACTCATCAACTTACATCGTGTTCAATACCATCATCTTCTTCCCCCGACCAATAATAAAAACCATCTGAAAACAATGACAGACTAATCTCATCATCATCATCGTTTTCAGACATTACTGACGAGGTAATGGCGTTTATGTCCAAAACCTTACTCGATTCCTCAACTTTACTATCGCCGTCTTCTTCATCATCATCAACCCCTTCTAAAAATGGATGAGCTAATAGCATCTCAGCAGTCCATCTAAACATAGCTTTCCTCGAGAAACACCCCTTTAAAAAACTCTTCACCTCTTTAGAATATTATGTCTGTCATCCCATTGGCACTGATGAAATACTTGCCCACTTGTGTCCTTAGATGATATTGAATTCCCATAAGAAATTTCATCAGAATATGCCAAACGGATACTAATACAATAAAAAACTACCTGACAAACTAAGCTTGGTAACTCTACACGGAAAATAAAAGTATCTCCAATAAATTAAAGTCTAATCCAAGCTACCCCTATCTTATGATATGGTTCCTCTTGTTTTTCTTTCTATGCAGGCATGTTACATGAGTAGAATACTAGAATTTACAGGATAAAACTGTGACAACTCGTAATTTCAGGTCATTTTACAAACTTTAAAAGTTTCACTATTTCATCATTTATCGTAAACTAGGTTTACGAGCATCAAATTCATGTAACCGTAATGGTTTAGCTATGAATTCATGATCATATCATCGAGGACATTTCATATAGACTGGATTTAGTCTACATAGCATTAATAACATCATTTCATATCGGTTCATGCATGGTTTTGCATTTATTCATTAAACGTTTATTTTTCCTATTAAATAAACGCTATCGCGTAAACATTATTTTGAAACATTGATCCGACACTTCCAAAAATAATCTTAATATATTTTTATACTCATATTTAGACTATAAAAATTATATTATCAATTTACCCGATGTTTTCAATTTATTTCGTATATAAATTGTTATAGTTTATATAATTACGACGGTTTTTGTAAATTTAAACTGATAAATATTTATTCACTCAAATTTTGCAAGAAATGTATTTTTATGACCTAAAAATATTTTATCTTGGCCCGTTAAAATTTATTTTTATCAAACGCTACCCTAAATATTTACAAATGCTACAACTTACCACTTAACTCATTTAAATTCACAAATATCTTATAATTTCTTACACTTATACAAGTTTAAAAAAAAAAACATAAACAAATGATGACTTGCACCCCTTGTCGACACAAGGGGTGAATCACCAAAAGAGATATTTGCAAAATATTCCAAGACATGTATTATACAATACTTTTCACTTCATTTCTTCACTTTGCAAACCAAAGACAAATATCCATCTTCTTTTCTCTCTAGATATTCGGCAGCCAAGGGACCCAAAGAAAGGATCATTCCAAGTTTTCAAGACAAATTTAATTACACACTAGTATCATTTGTTGCTAAGGTTTTGTAATACAAACCTCAAGTGATTAGGAAAAACCATTTTGTCCATTAACCTCATCATATCACTAGTAAGCATTCATATTCATATTTTTATTTCATATTCATTTTTATGGTCATATCATTTTATTTGAGAAACATGCAAGTCTTATGATGTTTATACCATTTTTAAAGGTTTTTAAGGTTTTTATGTGTTAAATATATATAATCCATCCTATAATTACTCCTTGTTATATTTTAGTTTTGGTGATGTCTAGGAACCCATGACACCCTAAGAAGGTGTATGGTAGGATTTGATTAGCTTCGGAGTTGTTTTGAATTGGTTAGAATAGGTTTTGCGCGAGAAAAACTCATTTCGACACGTTTTGAAAAGGGTCTGTCCTTAAAATTTAATTCTGGAAAATCCGACTGTAGACAAAAATATTTGGCCTAGATATTTAGAAAATATACTTTAAAACGAAACCGTGGCCACTTGAACAGATTAAAACGGAGTTATAACGAAGAAGTTATGAATTTTTCAATTTTGACGATGAAAACTATTAATTTCAGAAATTTCAGCATGAAAATGTCACTCATTACGAGTCAAAAATGAGTCTTAAGCTTTATAAATTGTGTCGACTTATCAAAAATATGTTAGTATACTTTGACACGAATCTAAGGATGTAGAAAACGTAGAAAACGGACTTGTAACGATTAAATTACACGCGATAAACCAAGTTGCCGTAACTTTATTCTATTAGCAAAATTAATATATTCTCTATTAAAAACATACTACGGCAACTAAAGGACCATGTTGGCGGACGTTTTTAACAATGATGTAGAACTTTTTATAACGTGATGTCTTCTAGTAAAAGTAAGTTCGCCAAGTATATTTTCCAAAATGTCCAACCGTTTGTCAAGCGGAGTTGTAACGAATAATATAAGGTCGCTTAAACTTTGCCGAAAACCACACTTAAACCATATTTTGGGCACAAGTACCATACTTCACCTATGTTTTTCTCCATGATCGAGACCTCTATGATAAAAACTTAAACACTAAAACTTTGAGATAATGATACAAGCTTCCCAAAACCGTTGAGTTCGTTTCCTAACACTCGATGTGCACCATTTTACGACTAACTTTTCAAGGCCATTTTAGTCACTTTCATGAAAATTTCAACGACATTATTTTACGACGAAAAGTTATAATTTCATTATAAATCATTAAATGACTATCGTGGGATATCATTTCAACGTAAATATTTGTAAAGTATTTTATAATATGACGAGGTGTCATAAACATATATTTCGACGATAAATTCTATTTTCAAAAGTGTACAAGTGGTATAGATTACATGTGGATTTGCATGCACGACATTGTTTCATGATTTACATTAGAACATATCATTCATAATAGGTCACGGTCAGAGGTTGCTCCTCATTTCAGTATTGCCATTATATCATCATTATCATTGCAACAGGTGAGTTTTCATAGCCCCGATTTATTCAAGTTTTTACTTATTTCAAACCTACGGGGGAGAATACATTGTATATCATTTTTATTACGATACCAAGTATATCAAATTCATTACATTGCTTAAGTTACCTCATTGCCAGTTAAATGTCCCCATTTCCTGAACATGAACCGTTAATTTCATAGAAGCGAGGGTGAGTGGATAGATCTATCGAGGGTGACACCTCCATCCGGGTTGGCGGATTCCAACCGGACGGATGCATTTCATTTCTTAATCATTATTTGAGTTGTTTGGCAAACACTCTGTTGGGGCGAACATCAGTCAGAGCTTCGGTGTCATGGACTTATAGCAATTGTATCATTTTTGTGACGACCTTGTCATACATAATTTATACTTGTGGTAGTCGTATTTAACATTTTCAACAACTCTATGAACTCACTCAACCTTTGTGTTGACACTTTTAGCAATGTATTTTCAGGTAACTAAGGCATTCACTTCATGGCATGCATGTGGACATATCATAGAGTCGCGGTGACGACGCATCTCACATGGGATTTATACACTTTAAAAACATCGTTTGACTTGTACCAAACTTATTTTCCGCACATAGTAACTTTCATTTGGGACCTATCTATGTAACTCTGAATGTTTTTATTAAATCAAGCGATGTACTTTCCAAACGACACTTTAGGTCGTTCAATATAACTGTGATTGTGATGCTATGACAGTCAACCCCCAGGAATTCCATTCCGCTGCAAAACAGGTAATTTGGGGGTGTGACAGATTGGTATCAGAGCTTCGGTTATAGAGAACTAGGTTGCATCATTGACCCTAGACTATAACTACATCATCATAGCATCTCATCATTTCATCATAAGTGCATAGTCACTATACATGCGGTTTCATACGCATATTTTGCGAGTTATTTACTTCCATTTCAAAATCGATTGTCACATAGATGCCTTCAAATACCCATCCCATCGTACTCACATCACTTTGACATGAAGAATGCCCTGTCATTCCCTATCACAATTTTAACATCAGTTGACTCAACACCGATAACATCCGATGATGACACTGTAACCTTTTAGGAGGACGAAGTTGCACCTACACCATCACGATCACTATTGATTCACTGTAGGATCAGGACAATTTTTATCATTCAGTTGGGACAGATCATACCATTTGGTAGAACTTATAGGCTTAGTCCTAATGAACCTATTTTCTTAACTCACCACAAGGATTTCCATTATCATCATTGTTATCATTTTTATCATTATCATTTTGAGCACCATCCGTACCATCACATCTCATACACGATACTCATACATCTGACTTGCAGCTTAGGAAGCATGCATGATTTAACACACCATTACCATCTACCACTAAGACTATAGACACTACACCATCTCATAGGTTTGAGGACTGTGAGAGTTCTAGGGCTATTGTTGCTAGACCGCCTACTGCTCCTGCACTTGAAACACGATTAGACCATCGACAGGAATAAATAATAAGTACCTTTCTAGCTAATGTAATCTTTATCACTTATTATCTCCACAATAATCACAACCTTTGTTTATTTCATTCCTTATTCCAATTGCCCAATTTTCAATCATTTTACGACAATACTTCGCTATCTTACTAGGGGTTAGGCCAACTTTATTCTTGACCAATTAGGAGACTATTACCACTCTACGAGGTTCTCCCATGTATCCTACAAACCATTTAACAAATCATATTTCAAGTTATTTTGCTACCATTTCATAACATTATTTCACTTAAATTTATTTCGAGCTATTTTATCACCGTCTTAGAAACGTTGTTTCATAAAGTTTGAAAGCAAGTTGTTTTATTACCAACTTATCAATTGGTTTCAGTCATTTTATCAACGATTTAATATCATCATGCGAAACGATTTTCATGTTACTCTGAAAAATCATTGAGCCATTATCTTACAAAACAAAATGTTGAATACCATCTAAAATTTCGGAGGAACATAATGCTATTTCAACAAAACCAAGCATCACATCATTTGTCCTCGATTATACATGGCCTGATCACCTATGTATAATTCAGGAAGAATTATGTCATGAAAGAAACAAGTATCATTTCAAATGTCTTAAGACAACCTTCATTCAAAAGCAAAGTTTTGTAATCATATAAATTGTTCATAAACATATCTTTTTAATAACACTCTATCGATGCTCACGCCATTCATCCCTCACTCAACCGATAAGTTATAATTTGATGAGTGATCTTTTTAGGAAAGACTTCCTATACCATCTATGAGGAGGATTCCTCGATACAAGAAAACAATGAAAGGATTTCGGATTTACCAACAAGGACTAGAAATAGGTAGCGAGATCTTTCAAAACCTAACAAAAATCTCAAGACATCACGAGACATTCCGAACCCCTATCTTTGGATTAAAAACCAAATAATATCATTTCAAAAGTACTAGCTAGACCGAGTTACAAGATTTAGTACGAAGCGAATACACACTAAGCAACACTATAGGGATAAACCAAGTCTTCTAACTGAAACTACAGAACATTTTACTAAACATGGCTTCAACAATATGTGAATTTCCCTACAATGAGTTTTCCTTAAAGGAAAAATTGGTTAAATTTAGGCTATCCATATAAACTTTCCCTAAGGCATTGTGTTCTCTAGAAATTACGGATAATTTCATTTTCACCTCAAGAGATGCAACAGGTTTGAACATATCGAACAATCAATAAACCTCCATCTATAAGTGAAATTAGAACAAACATTCTTCGACATAGTATGAGCTGATATCTATTTTCTTGCTAGCATGATAACAATATAAGTGATGAAATATTTTAGAAGCACTCAATATCGGGACAAATCTTGAAAATCAATCACTACACCACATCACTTAAACATTTAAGGTTTTGTGACTTTACAACATAGAGCATGGAAACACTACAATAATCAAACAATAAACATTTTAGTCATGGAGACTAAACACCTTATGCAAGTAAGATTCAAGTCATGACATTCGCTAGGACGAGAAACGCGAGGAATCACAATTGTTACCCATAATCTATTCTTTTCAATAAGGTCATTTTTCGACAGACTTAACATTTCGAAATTTGGCATGAGTCACGTGTTATAAATTCCAGTTGTACCTATTATAAGTTATTCGATTCACCTTAGACTGGTGACAATCATATCAAGATTCCCATGGAACCTACTAGGACATGAGTACTGCCTATTATCCTCATCTCACTGGTTAGAGCGAGAGAACAATTCCAACATTAAAAGGTATACTCAAGGCATGTGTAATTTTCTAGAAATGATTAGGCAAATCATTCTTCATCGAACAAGTTACTTTACAACAATAGTTAGCACCTGAACATGTTGACTACACCAATTGATGCACTCTATGGTTGAGGCGTCAATCACTTATTTACGGGAAAAAATCAGGAAAGTCCAACTCAATAGTCAATGACTCATTCATGAAACAACAAAGAAATCATACAAATCAAAAATCAGTTACAAGAAACAACAAATAGCTAGATAAGCTATGTCGATATACAACGCAAAATATTGGAAGTATGTTCCATAAGTCGCAAACCATTAGAATTTCAAGTTGGCAACAGATTTATGTTCAAAGTCCCGTCTTGGAAAGGCGTGGTACGATTCAGAAAAACATTGGATGACCCAATATGACTCAAATATCCTCACCTTTCACCGATAACATTGTAGAACCTAACATGGACTGAATTCAGGGACTGAATTCCTTTTTGGTTGGGCGAATGTGACAACTCGTAATTTCAGGTCATTTTACAAACTTTAAAAGTTTCACTATTTCATTATTTATCGTAAACTAGGTTTACGAGCATCAAATTCATGTAACCGTAATGGTTTAGCTATGAATTCATGATCATATCATCGAGGACATTTCATATAGACTGGATTTAGTCTACATAGCATTAATAACATCATTTCATATCGGTTCATGCATGGTTTTGCATTTATTCATTAAACGTTTATTTTTCCTATTAAATAAACGCTATCGCGTAAACATTATTTTGAAACATTGATCCGACACTTCCAAAAATAATCTTAATATATTTTTATACTCATATTTAGACTATAAAAATTATATTATCAATTTACCCGATGTTTTCAATTTATTTCGTATATAAATTGTTATAGTTTATATAATTACGACGGTTTTTGTAAATTTAAACCGATAAATATTTATTCACTCAAATTTTGCAAGAAATGTATTTTTATAATTTTTATGACCTAAAAATATTTTATCTTGGCCCGTTAAAATTTATTTTTATCAAACGCTACCCTAAATATTTACAAATGCTACAACTTACCACTTAACTCATTTAAATTCACAAATATCTTATAATTTCTTACACTTATACAAGTTAAAAAAAAAAAAAAAAACATAAACAAATGATGACTTGCACCCCTTGTCGACACAAGGGGTGAATCACCAAAAGAGATATTTGCAAAATATTCCAAGACATGTATTATACAATACTTTTCACTTCATTTCTTCACTTTGCAAACCAAAGACCAATATCCCTCTTCTTTTCTCTCTAGATATTCGGCAGCCAAGTGACCAAAAGAAAGGATCATTCCAAGTTTTCAAGACAAATTTAATTACACACTAGTATCATTTGTTGCTAAGGTTTTGTAATACAAACCTCAAGTGATTAGGAAAAACCATTTTATCCATTAACCTCATCATATCACTAGTAAGCATTCATATTCATATTTTTATTTCATATTCATTTTTATGGTCATATCATTTTATTTGAGAAACATGCAAGTCTTATGATGTTTATACCATTTTTAAAGGTTTTTAAGGTTTTTATGTGTTAAATATATATAATCCATCCTATAATTACTCCTTATTATATTTTAGTTTTGGTGATGTCTAGGAACCCATGACACCCTAAGAAGGTGTATGGTAGGATTTGATTAGCTTCGGAGTTGTTTTGAATTGGTTAGAATAGGTTTTGCGCGAGAAAAACTCATTTCGACACGTTTTGAAAAGGGTCTGTCCTTAAAATTTAATTCTGGAAAATCCGACTGTAGACAAAAATATTTGGCCTAGATATTTAGAAAATATACTTTAAAACGAAACCGTGGCCACTTGAACGGATTAAAACGGAGTTATAACGAAGAAGTTATGAATTTTTCAATTTTGACGATGAAAACTATTAATTTCAGAAATTTCAGCATGAAAATGTCACTCATTACGAGTCAAAAATGAGTCTTAAGCTTTATAAATTGTGTCGACTTATCAAAAATATGTTAGTATACTTTGACACGAATCTAAGGATGTAGAAAACGTAGAAAACGGACTTGTAACGATTAAATTACACGCGATAAACCAAGTTGCCGTAACTTTATTCTATTAGCAAAATTAATATATTCTCTATTAAAAACATACTACGGCAACTAAAGGACCATGTTGGCGGACGTTTTTAACAATGATGTAGAACTTTTTATAACGTGATGTCTTCTAGTAAAAGTAAGTTCGCCAAGTATATTTTCCAAAATGTCCAACCGTTTGTCAAGCGGAGTTGTAACGAATAATATAAGGTCGCTTAAACTTTGCTGAAAACCACACTTAAACCATATTTTGGGCACAAGTACCATACTTCACCTATGTTTTTCTCCATGATCGAGACCTCTATGATAAAAACTTAAACACTAAAACTTTGAGATAATGATACAAGCTTCCCAAAACCGTTGAGTTCGTTTCCTAACACTCGATGTGCACCATTTTACGACTAACTTTTCAAGGCCATTTTAGTCACTTTCATGAAAATTTCAACGACATTATTTTACGACGAAAAGTTATAATTTCATTATAAATCATTAAATGACTATCGTGGGATATCATTTCAACGTAAATACTTGTAAAGTATTTTATAATATGACGAGGTGTCATAAACATATATTTCGACGATAAATTCTATTTTCAAAAGTGTACAAGTGGTATAGATTACATGTGGATTTGCATGCACGACATTGTTTCATGATTTACATTAGAACATATCATTCATAATAGGTCACGGTCAGAGGTTGCTCCTCATTTCAGTATTGCCATTATATCATCATTATCATTGCAACAGGTGAGTTTTCATAGCCCCGATTTATTCAAGTTTTTACTTATTTCAAACCTACGGGGGAGAATACATTGTATATCATTTTTATTACGATACCAAGTATATCAAATTCATTACATTGCTTAAGTTACCTCATTGCCAGTTAAATGTCCCCATTTCCTGAACATGAACCGTTAATTTCATAGAAGCGAGGGTGAGTGGATAGATCTATCGAGGGTGACACCTCCATCCGGGTTGGCGGATTCCAACCGGACGGATGCATTTCATTTCTTAATCATTATTTGAGTTGTTTGGCAAACACTCTGTTGGGGCGAACATCAGTCAGAGCTTCGGTGTCATGGACTTATAGCAATTGTATCATTTTTGTGACGACCTTGTCATACATAATTTATACTTGTGGTAGTCGTATTTAACATTTTCAACAACTCTATGAACTCACTCAACCTTTGTGTTGACACTTTTAGCAATGTATTTTCAGGTAACTAAGGCATTCACTTCATGGCATGCATGTGGACATATCATAGAGTCGCGGTGACGACGCATCTCACATGGGATTTATACACTTTAAAAACATCGTTTGACTTGTACCAAACTTATTTTCCGCACATAGTAACTTTCATTTGGGACCTATCTATGTAACTCTGAATGTTTTTATTAAATCAAGCGATGTACTTTCCAAACGACACTTTAGGTCGTTCAATATAACTGTGATTGTGATGCTATGACAGTCAACCCCCAGGAATTCCATTCCGCTGCAAAACAGGTAATTTGGGGGTGTGACAGATTGGTATCAGAGCTTCGGTTATAGAGAACTAGGTTGCATCATTGACCCTAGACTATAACTACATCATCATAGCATCTCATCATTTCATCATAAGTGCATAGTCACTATACATGCGGTTTCATACGCATATTTTGCGAGTTATTTACTTCCATTTCAAAATCGATTGTCACATAGATGCCTTCAAATACCCATCCCATCGTACTCACATCACTTTGACATGAAGAATGCCCTGTCATTCCCTATCACAATTTTAACATCAGTTGACTCAACACCGATAACATCCGATGATGACACTGTAACCTTTTAGGAGGACGAAGTTGCACCTACACCATCACGATCACTATTGATTCACTGTAGGATCAGGACAATTTTTATCATTCAGTTGGGACAGATCATACCATTTGGTAGAACTTATAGGCTTAGTCCTAATGAACCTATTTTCTTAACTCACCACAAGGATTTCCATTATCATCATTGTTATCATTTTTATCATTATCATTTTGAGCACCATCCGTACCATCACATCTCATACACGATACTCATACATCTGACTTGCAGCTTAGGAAGCATGCATGATTTAACACACCATTACCATCTACCACTAAGACTATAGACACTACACCATCTCATAGGTTTGAGGACTGTGAGAGTTCTAGGGCTATTGTTGCTAGACCGCCTACTGCTCCTGCACTTGAAACACGATTAGACCATCGACAGGAATAAATAATAAGTACCTTTCTAGCTAATGTAATCTTTATCACTTATTATCTCCACAATAATCACAACCTTTGTTTATTTCATTCCTTATTCCAATTGCCCAATTTTCAATCATTTTACGACAATACTTCGCTATCTTACTAGGGGTTAGGCCAACTTTATTCTTGACCAATTAGGAGACTATTACCACTCTACGAGGTTCTCCCATGTATCCTACAAACCATTTAACAAATCATATTTCAAGTTATTTTGCTACCATTTCATAACATTATTTCACTTAAATTTATTTCGAGCTATTTTATCACCGTCTTAGAAACGTTGTTTCATAAAGTTTGAAAGCAAGTTGTTTTATTACCAACTTATCAATTGGTTTCAGTCATTTTATCAACGATTTAATATCATCATGCGAAACGATTTTCATGTTACTCTGAAAAATCATTGAGCCATTATCTTACAAAACAAAATGTTGAATACCATCTAAAATTTCGGAGGAACATAATGCTATTTCAACAAAACCAAGCATCACATCATTTGTCCTCGATTATACATGGCCTGATCACCTATGTATAATTCAGGAAGAATTATGTCATGAAAGAAACAAGTATCATTTCAAATGTCTTAAGACAACCTTCATTCAAAAGCAAAGTTTTGTAATCATATAAATTGTTCATAAACATATCTTTTTAATAACACTCTATCGATGCTCACGCCATTCATCCCTCACTCAACCGATAAGTTATAATTTGATGAGTGATCTTTTTAGGAAAGACTTCCTATACCATCTATGAGGAGGATTCCTCGATACAAGAAAACAATGAAAGGATTTCGGATTTACCAACAAGGACTAGAAATAGGTAGCGAGATCTTTCAAAACCTAACAAAAATCTCAAGACATCACGAGACATTCCGAACCCCTATCTTTGGATTAAAAACCAAATAATATCATTTCAAAAGTACTAGCTAGACCGAGTTACAAGATTTAGTACGAAGCGAATACACACTAAGCAACACTATAGGGATAAACCAAGTCTTCTAACTGAAACTACAGAACATTTTACTAAACATGGCTTCAACAATATGTGAATTTCCCTACAATGAGTTTTCCTTAAAGGAAAAATTGGTTAAATTTAGGCTATCCATATAAACTTTCCCTAAGGCATTGTGTTCTCTAGAAATTACGGATAATTTCATTTTCACCTCAAGAGATGCAACAGGTTTGAACATATCGAACAATCAATAAACCTCCATCTATAAGTGAAATTAGAACAAACATTCTTCGACATAGTATGAGCTGATATCTATTTTCTTGCTAGCATGATAACAATATAAGTGATGAAATATTTTAGAAGCACTCAATATCGGGACAAATCTTGAAAATCAATCACTACACCACATCACTTAAACATTTAAGGTTTTGTGACTTTACAACATAGAGAGAACTCCACTTTTACTTTAATAGGCATTAAAGATCTCTTGTGTTACGGAATCCCTTTCAAATATACCTATCGGATTTAAATTGGTTAAAAAGGAAATTCCTTTTGAGTAACATCCCTTTAAGTGTATAACAACTTCGGTACAAATCATTTTACAAGACATCAAAGTCAATCTTCTGAACCAAATAGGGATATCACAACGAATCACACATAAGCGAAGCATGATTTAGAACATTGAGCCAGATCGATCATGAAAACTTTACTATAATAAACCAAAAATTAGGTTTCTATCCCCAAGCCTTACAGAGCACTACAGAACTCTAAAAACAATCCAAAACTTTCTAGAGCGATGGATAAAGATCAGGAACAACCATTTAGGCTTTAGGAAAGTAACAAAAGAACATAGCTCCTTAGGAGGAGTATCTACCATATCCTTCAGAAAGGATTTTTCTAGTGAGTAGTTTAATATTGAATAGCCAACTCACTCCCTACTTACCGCACTCGTAGCTATCTCACAATAATTTTTCTATACAAATACTTGTTAAATATACTAATGTTTTGAAACGAAAACTTACTTCCAACAGAATTCTGTAAACTTTACTATGAACAAAGAAAGTACTGT
>BPTQ01000005.1:146608903-146640078 GCA_019973895.1 Chrysanthemum seticuspe | reverse complement strand
CTTCGGAGTTGTTTTGAATTGGTTAGAATAGGTTTTGCGCGAGAAAAACTCATTTCGACACGTTTTGAAAAGGGTCTGTCCTTAAAATTTAATTCTGGAAAATCCGACTGTAGACAAAAATATTTGGCCTAGATATTTAGAAAATATACTTTAAAACGAAACCGTGGCCACTTGAACGGATTAAAACGGAGTTATAACGAAGAAGTTATGAATTTTTCAATTTTGACGATGAAAACTATTAATTTCAGAAATTTCAGCATGAAAATGTCACTCATTACGAGTCAAAAATGAGTCTTAAGCTTTATAAATTGTGTCGACTTATCAAAAATATGTTAGTATACTTTGACACGAATCTAAGGATGTAGAAAACGTAGAAAACGGACTTGTAACGATTAAATTACACGCGATAAACCAAGTTGCCGTAACTTTATTCTATTAGCAAAATTAATATATTCTCTATTAAAAACATACTACGGCAACTAAAGGACCATGTTGGCGGACGTTTTTAACAATGATGTAGAACTTTTTATAACGTGATGTCTTCTAGTAAAAGTAAGTTCGCCAAGTATATTTTCCAAAATGTCCAACCGTTTGTCAAGCGGAGTTGTAACGAATAATATAAGGTCGCTTAAACTTTGCTGAAAACCACACTTAAACCATATTTTGGGCACAAGTACAATACTTCACCTATGTTTTTCTCCATGATCGAGACCTCTATGATAAAAACTTAAACACTAAAACTTTGAGATAATGATACAAGCTTCCCAAAACCGTTGAGTTCGTTTCCTAACACTCGATGTGCACCATTTTACGACTAACTTTTCAAGGCCATTTTAGTCACTTTCATGAAAATTTCAACGACATTATTTTACGACGAAAAGTTATAATTTCATTATAAATCATTAAATGACTATCGTGGGATATCATTTCAACGTAAATACTTGTAAAGTATTTTATAATATGACGAGGTGTCATAAACATATATTTCGACGATAAATTCTATTTTCAAAAGTGTACAAGTGGTATAGATTACATGTGGATTTGCATGCACGACATTGTTTCATGATTTACATTAGAACATATCATTCATAATAGGTCACGGTCAGAGGTTGCTCCTCATTTCAGTATTGCCATTATATCATCATTATCATTGCAACAGGTGAGTTTTCATAGCCCCGATTTATTCAAGTTTTTACTTATTTCAAACCTACGGGGGAGAATACATTGTATATCATTTTTATTACGATACCAAGTATATCAAATTCATTACATTGCTTAAGTTACCTCATTGCCAGTTAAATGTCCCCATTTCCTGAACATGAACCGTTAATTTCATAGAAGCGAGGGTGAGTGGATAGATCTATCGAGGGTGACACCTCCATCCGGGTTGGCGGATTCCAACCGGACGGATGCATTTCATTTCTTAATCATTATTTGAGTTGTTTGGCAAACACTCTGTTGGGGCGAACATCAGTCAGAGCTTCGGTGTCATGGACTTATAGCAATTGTATCATTTTTGTGACGACCTTGTCATACATAATTTATACTTGTGGTAGTCGTATTTAACATTTTCAAAAACTCTATGAACTCACTCAACCTTTGTGTTGACACTTTTAGCAATGTATTTTCAGGTAACTAAGGCATTCACTTCATGGCATGCATGTGGACATATCATAGAGTCGCGGTGACGACGCGTCTCACATGGGATTTATACACTTTAAAAACATCGTTTGACTTGTACCAAACTTATTTTCCGCACATAGTAACTTTCATTTGGGACCTATCTATGTAACTCTGAATGTTTTTATTAAATCAAGCGATGTACTTTCCAAACGACACTTTAGGTCGTTCAATATAACTGTGATTGTGATGCTATGACAGTCAACCCCCAGGAATTCCATTCCGCTGCAAAACAGGTAATTTGGGGGTGTGACAAAAACATAGAACTTTTGCAGATTAATTTCGCTTGTCGTCTTAATCACCACATAGACCACATATATTTGATGTTCACGGGCTACAACAACATTATGAAATTATTGGTTGAGCATGAACAAAATTTGTAATGTGGCATTTTGTTCAATAAGAATTGAGTAGATAAATAAATTTAGGAAAATGCTTTGACCATTTGTCAATTATCCGAGGGGGTGTTTGTTTTAGCTTTTATAAGGGGCTTATCAGCTTTTATAACTTGAATCGGTTATACAAAGGGGTTCATAAGCTCCTATTTTGGTGGCTTATGGGCTTATTAAGTTTTCAAAGCTTTTTTCTTTCTCACCTTAGCCCTCCCTATTCTTATCATAAGCTAATACAAATGTATAACATAAGCTTAGCTTATTCATTATAAACCATAAACTACTTATTGAAAATGCGCTTAAGCCCACAAGAGAAGCTCAGACAAAGACTCTCCCTCAGATAACTTTGATTGAACACAAGTAGACTCGAAAATAGTATCTATGTTTCACGATAACGTATGTTGTGGTTTCTATAATAGTGAAAGAGTGATAAAGGGATATGAAAAGATGAAAGTGATAGTAATAGGTACCAACCAGGTCCATGAAAACAATCTGGGAACCATCCTTGTAGGTGAATCGTTTGGTCTCTTTAACTATATTTGCATGTTCGATCTATAATAAGCATAAAAAAAAGAGATTAGATTAGCACAGCATAATGGGGGCGGGCGAATATAATGTAGGAGATATAAAGGAAGGAATACTACCTTGCTACCAGCACGGAAGGTTTTTTCGACAGAGTTGCCGGTGATGTGATTCTTGAGAGTAGTGCAGACATAGGCAGCGCCTTTACCAGGCTTCACATGAAGAAACTCTGCAGCAGGCATTCATTAATAGGAGATTAACAATTTGTTTGTTTAACTAGTAGTAATAACAATATTCACACAATGCATATTTTCACATGTGATGAAGTTGTTCACTCACCTTAAAAAGCTACAAGACGTATGTGACAAAAATGTTCACACATCTTAAAAAGCTACGACGAAAATTTTCACGTGTGACAAAGTTGTTCAGACATCATAAAAAGCTACCAGATGTATATTTTCACATGTGTAGAAGTTCTTAAAAAGCTACGAGACGTATATTTTCACATGTGACGAAGTTGTTCACTCACTTTAAAAAGCTACAAGACATATTTTCACATGTGACGAAATTGTTCACACATCCTAAAAAGCTACGAGACATATATTTTCACATGTGTTGAAGTTCTTAAAAAGCTACGAGACGTATATTTTCATATGTGACGAAGTTTTTCACTCACCTTAAAAAGCAACAAGAAGTATATTTTCACATGTGACAAAAAATTGTTCACACATTTTAACAAGCTACAAGACGTATATTTTTACATGTGACGAAATTATTCACACATCTTAAAAAGCTAGAAGACGTATATTTTCACATGTGACGAAATTCTTCACACGTCTTAAAAAGCTACGAGACTATAGTCCTTGAAGAAATTGTTCACACATCCTAAAAAGCTACGAGACGTATATTTCACATGTGAAGAAGTTCTTAAAAAGCTAGCCGACGTATATTTTCACATGAGACGAAGTTGTTCACGCACCTTAAAAAGCAAAAAGACGTATATTTTCACATGTGACAAAATTGTTCGCACATCTTAACAAGCTACAAGACGTATATTTTCACATGTGACGAAATTGTTCAGACATCTTAAAAAGCTACAAGACGTATATTTTCACATGTGACAAAATTGTTCACATATCTTAAAAAGCTACGAGATTATACGTTCACATGTGAAGAAATTGATCACACATCCTAAAAAGCTATGAGACGTATATCTTCACATGTGAAGAAGTTCTTAAAAAGCTACCCGACGTATATTTTCACATGTGACGAAATTGTTCACGCACCTTAAAAAGCAACAAGACGTATATTTTCGCATGTGACTAGGTTCTTCACACATCTTATAATACTTATAGTCGTAAATGTGCTTATTGAAGTCATTCACCTATACATTTGTCGAGTGAAAACTAAATCTCTAGATAAGAAAGCATAACCGTAAGTACTATCAAAACTACTAAAACAATGAATCAGCAAATAAAACTAATAGCTTGCGCAATATTGGTTCAGGCATTTCATCAAACAGTTGATATGCATTATAAACTTCAATCAATTTGCTGCAATGATAGCGATAAAAATACTAAATGAACAACTATTACAAGCAATGGTCAAACTGAACACCGATTACAACATGTGAATGATGATGAAAGTATAAGAATTTAACCTTTTGAAGAGCAAATTTTAACCTAATAACCTCCAATGGAGGTTTGTGACAACCATAAGCTCAAGGAGATGATCAATATTAGTGACATAAAGGTGTTGCTATGGCGGTGATTCGTACTCCAATGGCGGTTTGTGTTGTTGTGGTTGGTGGAGATTGGAAGCGATGGCGGTTCAGTGAGAGAGCTATAGTTGTGGCTTTGTAGTGGTTGTTTGATTACGCGTTGTAGTGGTGGTTAGAACGATGGTGGTTTGAACGGCGGTGATGCGGCGGTGTAGTGGTGGTTATGATCGGAGACTGTTAGTAAATTGGAGAGGATCGTACTTTTCACCTCCGGTATGTGTGATATATGTGTTTTTTCTGTATATATTACTTGTGATGGGTTGTAATTAGAAAAATGTTTTTGTTTAGTATATGATAGATTAATGTAAGCCATTAGATTTAAAAAAAAAGAGGGATTAGATGGAGGGTTAGGATCGCTTCTCGCGTTCTCACAAAAATTAGATTTCTCACAAGAAACACCCCCTATATATATATATATATATATATATATATATATATATATATATATATATATATATATATATATATATATATATATATATATATATATATATATATATAGGGTGAAGTTAAAATAAAAAGACAAATATCCGTAAAAAGAATAAAAAGATTTTTTTTTCAAAAAAAGTTCACGAAAAATTCCTAAAAAATCTCACAAGTTCGGGTATGTTGGTGCATAAAACTTTTGTGAAAACATTTTTTATAATTTTGAGTTTTGATACGTTTTTTTTAATGCACAAAAAACGAATTTTGATGCGCAAAAAAATTTTGATGCACAAAATTTTTAACTTGTTTTAGTTTGATGCGCAATGTTATTTTGATAAAAAAGTCAAAAGAAGTTGGGTGCAAAAACCAATTTTTGATGCACAAAAAAAAGATTTAATGCGCAAACGTATATTTTCATAATTTTTTTTCGGAAAAAAATATCCACTTTTAGAAAAAAGTTTTTCACAACTTTTTCATGCACCATCATACCCGATATTGTGGGATTTTTTGGGAATTTTTCGTGAACTTTTTTTTAAAAAAAAAATCTTTTTATCTTTTTACGGATATTTGTCTTTTTATTTGATCTTTATCCTATATAATATATATATATATATATATATATATATATATATATATATATATATATATATATATATTACCCTAAATTAATTCGCGAAAATACGTAACCTACAAGCAAAAGTCTTATATTTATTGAAACACACATTGCTTAACTTTCATCCATCATACAACCTCCACAATGATTAACAACCGGTTCGAACCATTAGTCGACTGCGACGACGAAGACATCATTATAAACCACACTAAAAGCAACTTTCCCACCTACAAAACCGTCACTAAAAAAAACTCAGCCACCCAAAACACCGTCACTAAAAACAACTTAGCCGCAAACAAAACCCTCACTGAAAACAACTCAGCCACATACAATACGACCACAAACCCTAACCTAGACTTCTTTTTCCATGTCACACCTGACACGTCACCACAAGCCCTAATCACCATGCTAGAAGAATCATGGGCTCACAACCCTTTAACTACACTTAAACTTATATGTAATCTTAGAGGCATACGTGGCACTGGTAAAACAGATAAACAAAGCTTTTATACCTCTGCTATATGGCTCCATAAAAACCATGCAAAAACCCTAGTTTGTAATATTCCGGTTTTTGTTGAGTTTGGTTATTTTAAGGATTTGTTAGAGATTTTGTATAGGCTTATTCAAGGTGATGATGTGAGAAAAGTGTCGAAAAAGTTATGGATGGAGAAAAAGTGTGCTAAAGGTAAAGGAATGGCGCGGAAAATGTATTTTCTTAATAAGAAAAAGGAGAAAAGGGAGGAGATGAAGCGTAAAAATATGGCGAGAAGAGGTAGAGGTGGATGGAATTATAGGAGAAACATACGAGAAGATGAAGGTAAAAGTACTAGGACGAGCAAGAGTCGAGAGGAGAGGGTTGAGGAAAATAGGATACAAATGGAGAAAAATAAATATGAAGCAAAAAAGTTAAGAAAAGAAAAGGAATTTGCTATGAAGGAAAAGTTAAATGATAGGTATGGTTCGGATCAAGGATTTAAGATGTTGCATGATCAGGTATCTTATTTTTTTGCTGAATGTTTAAGATCCGATATTGAATTGTTAAATAACGGTGAAAATATGAAGATTAGTTTAGCTGCTAAGTGGTGTCCTAGTGTTGATTCCTCGTATGATAAGGCGTTATTGATTTGTGAATCGATTGCTAAATTACTTTACCCATGGGATTCAGATAGCGAGTTTGAAGCACTTGATGAGTTTAGTTATATTGTTAGGATAAAAAATAAGTTGAGGAAAGAAGTACTTGCACCTCTTAGGAATGCGTTGATGTTACCTGAAGTTTATATGAGTGCAAAGCAATGGAGCTCGATAACTTACGAGAGAGTAGCTTCTATAGCTATGAAAAACTATACTAACATATTTTTACATAGAGATAATGAGCGGTTTCGTAGTTATCTAGAGAAGGTTAAACATGGTGATGCAAAGATTGCAGCAGGAGCTTTGTTGCCTCATGAAATTATCAGTTCACTACATTGCGGAAGTGGGGATGCTATGGTAGCTGAGTTACAATGGAAACAAATGGTTGAGGATTTGTTGAAGGAAGGGAACCTAACGAATTGCATTGCTGTTTGTGACGTTTCTGGTAGTATGGAGGGGACACCAATGGAGGTTTGTGTGGCGCTTGGTTTGTTGGTTTCAGAACTTAGTGAAGAGCCATGGAAAGGTCATGTGATTACTTTTAGTGAATCACCTCAGCTACACTTGATTGAAGGGCCTGATTTGATATCAAAGACAGAGTTTATCGAAAGAATGGACTGGGGGATGAATACAAATCTTCAAAGAGTGTTTGATAAAATGTTGGAAGTGGCTGTAAATAATAAGTTGAGTGAAGATGATATGGTGAAAAGGGTGTTTGTTTTTAGTGATATGGAGTTTGATGAGGCGTCGCCGCATACATGGGAGACTGATTATGAAGCAATTCAGAGGAAGTTTAGGAGTTGCGGGTATGAAAAAGTGCCGGAAATAGTGTTTTGGAATCTTAGACACTCGCGTTCCACTCCTGTGACTGCTAACCAGAAGGGGGTGGCTTTGCTTAGTGGGTTTTCAAAGAATTTGTTGACCTTGTTTCTTGAAGGAGGTGGTGTGATCAATCCTGAGGATGTAGGTCCTGTGGCTGTTATGGAAGCTGCTATATCCGGGCAATTGTATCAGAAACTAGTTGTGTGTGACTGATGTGAGATTCCTTCTCTATGCACCAATGGTTCCCTTTCGATGCACTTACTGGAGGGATACAGAAAGTTCTCAACCACTTTTTTGTAATTTTCTCTTCTAGCTGGTTACTTTTTGTATTACACTTGTTTTTCTTATCTATTGGTAATAAAAAAGAATTAAGCTTCTGTTTGACTTGCATATTTACTACTCCTAATCACTTAATGCGTCTAACGAATATACAAACTTCTGGAATCAATTGATAAGAGTTAGCATTAGACCATGAAAGAGTTATTTTCTAAATGCACGTGTGAAATGTTATTGAATCCGGCCATTAGACTCATGTGTGGTGATTATTTGATGGATAGGTGTGTGAAACTGGGTTTTGATTTTGAACTAGATGAGGTCCAATCTGGTTTATATGGCTAAAATATATGAAAAACATTGTGTTTTCCTGTTTTTTTTGGGTACATAATGATTAAATTCACTGGATTTGTAATAAGATAGTTTCTGCAAAGGATGCAGAGAGATCACTATGCACACAAAATGCAGCGGTTATTTGCATTAACGACAAAAATTAGGTGGAGGTTGGATGTATACATATAACAATAAAAACATGCAATCATATATAAGCATGGGCACATTAAAGAATGAACGCATATACGCATAAAAGGCTTGAATATACACTACGTCGTGCTTATTGTGATAAGCATTGTCTTTGTTATAATCGATCAGCATCCAGATGATTTACTTGACTTCAAGGAGCGGGAATATCTGTTAATAGGATACAAAATTCTCCAAATGTCTTTCATTGATCACTTAATTGTTTTTAAGTTGTAATCTTAATACACTACATATAGGGAACGGTTCAATTATTATTATTGTTATTGTTATTATTATTTTCTACACAAACTACATGCTCATGCTAAGCTCTAGTCTATATTTCACTAAAGGTGTAGATTGGCGGGAACACCCTGACTCCGGGTGTCTTTTGGCACCAGCCATTGTCCACCCCACAAGGAATAGCTCCGCTAACTCTCCTGGCCTAGTGGGGCACCAACTGGAGTGAGCACGAGCCAAGACTCGGACCCCTGAGCTCTTATTCCACAAAATCTCTCCAGTGTGCACATAGGTTTTGCGGAGATGGGTACCTATATGAAGCAAATGCCAAGGATGAGTGTTAACATGTGTTGTTAATACTAAGCTTGAGAAACGTTGTTGCTAACGTAAGACTCAACCCTCTCTTCTTATGTTGTGACACTAAATGGAACACCTATACACTTGTATACTCGTCAAACTGAACATCCATTCATGGTGGTTAAAACCAAATCGACTCGGTGACGGAGCTAGAAATATTTTCGTGAAAAAGCCGAAACAAAATTAAATTTGGAAAACATTAGATGGTAAGGCCGAGATGAAAAAAATAAAATTAACACATGAAATCGCGAATATTTACACTAACGGGCTTTGGTCTAGAGTGGCCGAAACCCTACCCGGTCCTCAAAAAGCTCCGCTCTTGATCGGCTCCTTACAAGGTATAATTAAGATATTTGTGGTATTGACCTAAACTAACAAAGATGCCTCGTGTGCTATGAAGATGTGGAAATTGGAAACACAAGAACACTCATTTTTTAGAGCACACTGTGTGAGTAAGTTATAGGGCTGGTTGGTGTCCTATAGCGCTAACTTAGGGCTTCACTCCACTCCACATTCTATTTCAAGCCATAGCACCTCGCGTCAAATCTACCAGCCTTGTTATACGGCAGTTTTTTCTTTTTCTTTTTGTGTGTGTTGTAACTTGTATTTGTGTTTTATTGGTTAAGTGTGGGCTAAAGGATGTCCCATAACTTGATTGACGGAGAGAGTGTGTTTTTGGGTTTAGCAAAAAAAAATTTAATATGACAACAATTTTTGCTATAGAATGAGCCAACGGCTCCCAGACTCCTACGTCACTTAGATTGTTTCATCTATACTACATATAATATACGAAGCACTCTCTCCCCTCAATCTTATTTTTTAAGATTTACAACTCGACTAGCTTATTGTACAAACCTTTACAACAGTTAATACTCAATCTTAATTTTAAGATTTACGACTCTATAAGTTTATTGTACAAACATTTACAACACTAAAAATTTACTAGCAGGGTACCCGCGTGTTGCAGCGGCGGATACCCTGTGATTAAAGTTTAGGTGCCAACAAAATAACAATGCGAACTGATTAACCGGAGAAAAAAATAATCCCAGTCCGACACATATCATCAGTTTTTATTGGTTCTAACTGGTCCTCTCCGTTTTGTTTTTTAATGGCTTTTATTGGCTATCCAAACCGATGGCGACTTCGGATTCCAGTTGAACCCTTTGGTCCGGTCAGGTTTTCAAAATCATATGTACCATCAACTTGTTAGCATATAAATTGTAGGGTTAATACCCTTTAAAAGCATCATAGTTGTCAAGAAATACTCTTTTGAGTAGCGGACAAAAAAAAACTTATCTCTACCTTCAAGTTGGCAATTTTGTCTTTATATGTGGTCTTTTTTACCCCTCAACCGGTTTTGTCCATGTCATCCGATTTCATGCCACGTTTCTTGTTACTTTCCCTATAACGTTCTTTTCTTTATTCCAAACATAAAGTAACATATATGTTAGTTTACCCTTTTTCTCCTCATTTGCAGCACACATATAAACCCTAAACCTAATTTATCAATTAACTCAAATTGACACACTCAATTCCAATTCTCTAAAATCTCTTTCTTAGTGTCATGCCTTCATCAAGTTCATCATCGCGTTTTTATCGTAGAAGATATACAAAAGAAGAAATACGTCGTATGACACACTGTATTTGTAAAGTTCCCAATTTATGAACAATTATCATGGACTCCCGATAACCCTGGTCGAAGATTCAAAGCTTGTAACATCTATGTAAGTTACCCGTTAAAAACATATGCATAAGTTGTTATTATTTATTGTTATTGATTTTTGTTATAAATAATTGTATTTAGGATAAAGAGAGAAAATGTGAGGTGTATGGATTTCTTGATGATGAGTTACCATCACAATACTACAAAGACCTTTTCTACAAGATGTATAAGGATAACTAGGAAATGAAGTGCAACTTAAAAACCCTTTCCCACCAAGATCATGGTTACAAGCTAATTGCAAACAAGGCAACTAATGAAGTGTCTATGGAACAGATTTACAAAGAAATGAATGAGTTCAAGGTCAAGCAAAAGTTTATGGCAGTTTCTTGGTTGGTTTTTGTTTTATAATTGTGCTGATGGCGTTGATTGGAGTTCTCATTGTTGTGTCCCTAAGAAAGTAATGTAGTTGACGTTATGTATTATGCAGTATTGCTTTTGATCACTTCTCTTATGTACTTTATTGTATCCTTAAGCAATGTAATGCACAATCTTTTGTTAGGTAATGATCATTCTTATTAGATATTACTGGTTTGTATCCTTAAGCAATGTTATGTTACATCAGTTAATATTTCCTTATGTTACATCAGTAATTTGCAAATGATATGCAATATTATCGTTTTGTAGCATACCAAATAACAAGATAGTTGAACCTAAAGCATACCAAATAACCAGAAGCACATCCACTTATATGAAAATGTGTTCTTTCATAACATAAAATGTTTGTGCAGAAGCACATTACAATGTTACAACCACTAATTAACCTACCATAGGGCTTAATAGTGGCATCAAGTGCATCACTATTTTAGTTTTGTTTTAGATCTTAATAGTGGCAATAACTGCAAAACTATATTACTTTCCTAATTAACCTAGGCCCTTCCATGGAAGAAATAGGGCAACATAATTAAACATACACATCCTACTAGTTAGTTTTTCTGCACATCATACAATGTTTCCTAAATATGTGCAATATTACAAGTGTTATTTGTTACTAGTTCAAGATAATTTCATTGTCCACAATTGAACCAGATCCTGTGATAGGTGCATACATTTTCTTATGTAGAATTCTTTGACTCTTCATTCTTAGTGGAAGCATTTGAGGTGTTGGTCTTGCTCTTGGTCCTCGCCTTTATGCAGATTCAGCTGGTATTGTTTCTTGCAAAGGTTGCGATTCTGATCTTGTTTGTCTTGCAATGATTAAATTTCTTGTCATTCTGCCTGTCAAACTCTACTTCCACCCCTCACAGATGTTGGAATTGCCTCACTTCTTAATGATCTTGTTGTAACTCTTCCACCCCTCACTGATCTTGTTTCAACAATGTCTATTCTAGCAGCTTTCTTAGATCGACTTCCACCTTCCTTTGTTCTTGTTGCTTCACTTCTTGCAGCTTCATTTGAATTGCCTAATACACCTGCTCCACAGACTTGTGACTTCTGTGTACCTACTAAGATAAACAAGTATACAAGGTTTTGTTAAGTTATGTTTACATGCAATGTAAACACACTGTTTGAAAGGGCATGTTAAGTTTTTACCTGCTATCTTTTCACCAATTGTAGGTATATTGCTTCTGCCTGCCAAATAAGTATGCAAGTTTTTTTGTTCCTCAATTGTGTCTTAGCTTGCAGCATCCATTGCCAACCATGTACCCATCCTTCTAACCTTTATGCTGGAATAAGTCTACCATATTTTGTCTTTCCTCCTCTCATCTTCAAATTCCCACTGTTAAAACTCCCACATCTATTTTTCCTTTTTCCCATGAAAAAGACCATTCCATCACCAAAAACCCCTTTCATAATTGAAGCTCACATCTTAAACTCATCTATAGCACTATTAACAAACCTAGGTACATCATTATCTTCCACCTCAGTCTCTATGTTTTGTTTCTTTTTAGGCCTTCCAGATTTCCTTTTTCTTTAGGGACTGAAGGCATTGGTTGGTTCTTACATCCGTTTTTGTTATGCCTACTTTCCCCACAGTTATGACATATCATATGAATACCTGCCCTACTAATCTTAGTGCTTGACTTTGGTCATGGGCTACCCTCACCCTTTTTTTCCTAGGTCTGCCAGGTATTTTATTTGGCAAAGGCCCCAATATCCTAGATAAGTTACTACAATCAGGCCAAATGTCAATGCCATCAACAGGTTTCATGTATTGACTATATGCCAGCAAATACCTATCCTTCCTAAAACATTCAGGCACATACTCCTCAACCAATCTATTCAACTTAAAAATAAAAGCTATGGCATGGAAACATAGCAAACCTGATAATTTCCACATCCTACTAGAGCATTTCCTGTTTGGTTCATCTACCATGAATGCATCACATCCATTCCTTACTTCAAACTGGTTTCCACCACATGGAAATACATGCCAAAAACCTAAGAATTTAAAAATTAACAAACACAATTAAATTCAACAATAAATGAATGCACAATTAAATTCAACAATAAATGAATTTGATAGCGTATTGTACCTTTGTTGATCCTTTGAAAGTTCCAAAATCTTTTGAATATTTGGACATATGTCACCTGTCCATTTTTCCATCAACAATCTCATAGTGTTCATCCTCTCAATGGCAATGACTATCATGGACTCTTACATTGTTATGATTGGTGTATGCCTCACATTAACCAAGACATCATTGAATCATTCATCGAAACCATTCTCCACTGCTTCACAAAATATGCCTTCATTGAAAAATGCTCTTGACCAACTCTTTGGATCTTTTTTCAACAAATACTCATATGCTTCTGGATTTGCTCTTTTGATTTTCTCCGTTATCTTGTTATACACTTTGTTAATACAAATATCGTCATTAAACGTTATTTATATTTTTGATCTTTACCTAAGTTTTGTTAACGACATAAGTAAATTTAATTTGTATAAAAGCTTAAAGCTTGTCAAGTTTAATAGATATTAAAACAAGCTTTTTCAAACAATATATTCATCATTCAAGCATTTACATTTATGATTAGTGACATCTTGATATGACTCTAATCATTATTTATGATAGTAGTTTTTAGAATGTGTTAGGTTCTTAAAACCAAACACTACTTAAGTACTTGCATATTTCTAAAAATAGAAATACAACATATGACATCATGTGATGCATCATGGAAATCATTGGAAGATTTCATTTAGATATTTTGTGTGGATTTGTACTCTTCATATCTTGCACAATCTCACTTAGATATAGTTGACTTTAGCAAAGATTTTGATATCTTGGCTGTCAGACCTGGCGGTACCAAAATGGTACACGGGCGGAACCCTTTTAAGGGTTCCGTGGTCCGTGGACGCTCCTGTCCATTTTGGCTATAAATAGCAATGCCAAACCAAGTAGTTTTTCATCCCTTTCCATTATAATCTCATACATATCTTCTCTCTAACCTTTCTAACTCAGTTTCATATCATAGTAGTGATCTCTTTTGTAGCAAAGAAGATCAAGTCACATTCAAGCTTCAAACGAGAAGTTGGAAGTCTTGTTTGTTTAGTGTTGTATGATCTAGTGTTGATTCATACTTCATTGTTGTATTAAACCATCATAATCTTGTGAGTGTGAGTGGTTAGTATTTTAGTCCTCAAAATACATTGTGTGTGGGAGTAGTTGTACCCTTGGAAAGAACTCGACATCTAGCTTAGTGTCGTAAATAGTGTAAGCGAAGTGTAAAGGTTTTCTCCGCCGGTGAAAGGAGCTTGTTGACTAGTGAAGTTAAACTCTCGAGTGTGAGACTCGGGGAGTGGAGCAGGGCAAGGAAAAAGAGTCCTTGTAGACCGAACCACTATAAACAACTTGTTGTGGTTTGATCATTTCTTTCCTTATTTACTCTTTACATATTGCTTGCATATTTCATTAACATATCTAAGATCAATATCAATTGATCTTTTCAATAAGTTTCAAAACAAAGTTTTTAATAGGTAAACTATTCAAACCCCCTTCTAGTTTTCTACAATTGGTACCAGAGCCTCGTTGCTCAAGAATTTCTAAAATAATTTGTATTTTATAAACTTGAAACGATCCATGGATTCTGAAAACTTTAAAGAAGGGCAATCTATGCAAAGACCACCACTCTTTGAAACCAATGGATTTATCTATTGGAAAAACCATTTTGAAACATATGTAAAATCAAAAGATATAGATCTTTGGTTTATTATTGTTAAAAGGGGATTTTAATTCTATAACAAAGGACATTTCTGTAGATGAACAAAAGAAATTAGTTGCTAAAAATAATGAAGCTAAAATGATGCTTTACAATGCTTTACCTAGAAAAGAATATGAAATAATTTTTATGTGTGAAACCGCCAAAGATATTTGGGAATCTTTGATTATTACACATCAAGGTAATTCACAAGTCAAGGATAACAAAATTGATCTTCTTGTTCAACAATATGAACAATTTGTTATCCCTGAAGATGAAACCATTGATTGTGGATTTGCTCGCTTTAATACTATTATTACATCACTTAAAGCACTTGATGAATCTTTTCGTAGTAAGAACTTTGTCAGGAAATTTCTTAGAGCACTCCATCCCAAATGGAGAGCTAAAGTGACCGCTATTGAAGAATCAAAAGATCTCTAAAAAATTTCACTAGACGAGCTAATCGGTAACCTCAAAGTACACGAAATGGTGATGGAGAAAGATTCGGAGATCATCAAAGGAAAAAGGGAGAAGATCGAATCCGTTGCTCTAAAAGCAAAGGCGGAATCAAGTGATGATGACGAATCTTGCTCCGGTAGTGAAGATGAGGAATATGCCATGGCCGTTAGAGATTTTAAGAAGTTCTTTAGAAGAAGAGGAAAGTTCGTAAGACAACCTCGAGAAGAAAAGAAGCCATTCCGAAAAGATCGGGATGACAAAAAGGGTAAAGGTGAAAGAAAGTGTTTTAGATGTGGTGATGCAAATCATCTCATAGGAGAATGTCCCAAGCCACCTAAAAGCAAAACTCAACGAGCTTTTGTAAGTGGTGCTTGGAGTGATAGTGAAGACGATGAAGAATCAAGCAAGGAAGAGATCGCTCTAATGGCACATGAGTCAAATGAGGTACTTTCCGACTCTTTTTACTCTTCTGTTGATGATGACACTTTGCAAAAACAATATAATCAATTATGTGAGCTAAGTCTAAAAATCATAACTAAAAATAAATTTTTAAAAACCAAAAAGGAATTTTTGGAAAATGAAGTTTATGAGTTAAAAGAAAAAGCAAAACGACTTGAAAAAGGAAAGGAAAATGACGATGGTTGTAAATCATGTCAAGAACTTAATCTTGAAATAGAAAAACTAAAGCTCACACAAGATGTTTTAATCGAAAATAATTCTAAATTTAAAAGGTTTAACAAAAACATCGCTCTTGCCGATGAAATAGTTAAAATCCATAAAACACCAGGAGACATGAATGGGCTAGGATTTAATGAAGTATTAATTCCAAAGAGTCAAAACAAAACGGCCGAAAAGGACGAACAATCTGTCAAAACTGCTGCAGTACAGCACGGACCAGACGAAACCAAAATAAGGGTTCCGTCTGTGGAAACAAATGGTGCCGTGGGTACTTCAGCAGGACAGAATGTTCGTAATACGGACCGTACTGAATTTGTCAAAGTAACAAAGAAAACCAAGGATAGTGTTAAACTAAAACCAGCTGTTACATCAGGAGTAGGACTTGCTAAAAATGAATTTAGATCAAAAACTACTCAACAACGATATAAAGCACCTTTTTCCAAACGCCCCTTTCCTAAGAGCAACCACAACGTACAACCCAACTACCAACACAATGGTTGGAATCAAAACTTCCATAGACCATATCAAACTCCAGATTACATGTCATGGAACTCTTTCCCATCATTTCCATACATGAATCAAATAAATGGTATGTTTAACCCAAACGGACCCATGAGATATTGGGAACCAAATGCTTGAGTTATTTACTTCTTAGGTATGCTTGAAAGTTGGATTGGAACCTGATGAATGGATAAAAGATAGTGGATGCTCACGACACATGACGGGCAACAAAAGTCTCTTCTCATCATACCAAGAGTATGACGGAGGTAATGTCACTTTTGGTAGCAATCTCAAAAGCAAAATCATTGGCAAAGGTACGATCGCTCATAACTCCCTAACTATTAAAAATGTTGCTCATGTGGATAGGTTAGGATTTAATCTACTTAGTATTAGCCAATTATGTGATAAAAAGTATAAAGTACTATTTGATGAAAATGGTAGTAAAATACTAAAAGATGGTATCACCATAGCTAAAGGAGTTAGGAAAAATAACATATACGTCATGAAGATAGATAAAACATATAACAACAAACTTTGTCTAACAACATTAGATGATAGCTCATCTCTTTGGCATAGACGCTTAGGTCACGCTAATATGAGACTTATACAAAACCTATCTTCAAAAGAGCTAGTTAGGAATTTACCAAAACTAAAACATGACCAACACTTTTGCGACGCTGGCAAAATTGGTAAACAAACCCATAGTAGTCACAAATCTAAAAATATGGTGTCCACATCTAAGTGTCTAGAATGATTACATATGGACTTGTTTGGACCATCCGCTATAAGAAGCTACGGAGACAACTTATACACTTTGGTCATAGTAGATGACTACTCAAGGTTTACTTGGACGTTGTTTTTGAAAACCAAAAATGAAGCTTTTGATAAATTTGAAATTCTTAGCAAGAAAATTCAAAATCTACTAGGTGTTAAAATTGTGTCGATCCGAACGGATCATGGTCGTGAATTTGACAACGAAACTCAATTTGGAAACTTTTGTAATACAAATGGTATAACACATAACTTTTCCGCTCCAAGAACACCTCAATCAAATGGAGTAGTAGAACGTAAAAATAGAACAATTCAAGAAATGAGTAGAACAATGCTTAATGAATAAAACATTCCTCAAAAGTTTTGGTGCAACGCCGTTGACACTTCTACATATATTTTGAATAGAGTCTTAATACATCATTTCTTAAACAAAACACTATATGAGCTTTACAAAGGTAAAAAGCCAACTTTAGGATATTTTAGAGTCTTTGGTTGTAAATGCTTCATTCTTAATACTAAAGACTATCTCACCAAGTTTGACCCAAAGTCTTATGAAGGTGTATTTCTGGGTTATTCTCAAACTAGCAAAGCTTATATTGTCCTTAACAAAGAAACAATGATAGTCGAGGAATCGTTGAACATAACATTTGACGAAAGTCCACCTCCCTCTAAGACATCACCTTTGGTAGATGATGACTTAGTTGAAAGTCAAATAATAGAAAGTCAAATTAATGATAACAAGGAAGATGAACCATTAAATAAGGAAATTATAAACATCAAAGAATCTAAAAGTCATCATTTAGAAAAGGTCATAGGACAACTTAATCAAAGAACCTTAAGGTCACAAGCCCAAAACCAAAGTAATTATTTTTGTTTTGTATCCACCATAGAACCGAAAAACATAAATGAAGCAATAAAAGATGAATCATGGGTAATTGCCATGCAAGAAGAATTAAACCAATTCGTTAGAAATGATGTTTGGAAATTAGTTCCAAAACCTAAAGATCAAACCATAATTGGAACGAAATGGGTTTTTCGAAATAAAATGGATGAAAATGGTATAGTATCTAGAAACAAAGCTAGGCTTGTTGCACAAGGCTATAATCAACAAGAAGGTATTGATTATGATGAAACTTATGCTCCGGTAGCTAGACTCGAATCTATTAGAATATTACTTGCCTATGCATGTGCTTATGACTTTAAATTATTTCAAATGGATGTTAAAAGTGCTTTTCTTAATGGGTTTATTAACGAAGAAGTATATGTTGCTCAACCTCCCGGTTTCACCGACTTTGAGAAACCACATCATGTCTTCAAACTCAAGAAAGCATTGTATGGTCTTAAGCAAGCACCAAAAGCTTGGTACGACCGACTTAAGACTTTTCTTATTGATAACTGATGAGTGTCTAAATACTCATCATTTTTGTACAAATTAAACTGCAAAAACATCTGAAAACACTCAGAAATGCATCAAAATGATAAAAATATCACAAATAAGTGTTTTATGTGTTTTAAATGCAAAAATATCAAAATCTGGTGAAAAACGTATCAAGTTTGCATAATTGGCAGTTTTAGTCCCCCAAGTTTCAAAAGTTGTCAAAAACAGTCCCTGGTAATTCTAAAATAAAGAAAAATATCATTTTAAGTCCCTAGGGATTCCTAAGTTGTCAAAATTGGTCCTTGAGATTCAAATTTACAAAATTACAACTTAAGTCCCTAAACTTTGAAATTTGGCAAAAATAGTCCTTGGAAAATTGAAAATGTCAAAATTGGTCCTTGTACTATTGAAGGTTGTCAGTTTTAGTCCTTGTGACAACTTTGGGAAATTGGCAGATTTGGTCCCTCAAGATTGGAGTAATTGCAGTTTTGGTCCTTGTCATATTTACCTAAACCTAAGCCTTGTCAAACTACAATTGACCCCCTGCCTTTTCACCATTTGGCCCCCTGTCAAAACCAGTGACCTCCCCATTTTGAACCCTGGTCAACCCAAAGTCAAACAAGCAAAACCCGCCCACCACTGTGCTTCTTCCACCTCCCCTCTGCAACCCACTTGCCTGCTCCCTCCTCCCATCACTTCTCCTTTCCTCCACCCCCTCATCATCACTAGCCCCCCACAATAAATGCCACCCCCCCTAGCTGTTATTTCAGAGGCCTACAAGTCAAATATTGCTTTCCCGCCAAAATGATAAAAACGGCCAACTTGCTCAAAACTCAACCATTGGCCAATTTCAGAGGTGGGATACTCTCAGAGGACACGTGTAAGACAGTTTGAAGTATAAAAGAGGAGGAAGACAGAGAAGCAAAGTAGTAGTTAGCTTTTTAAAATTAATGTATGTCGTTTTTCTTAAAGTATCTTAATTAGCTTTCACATTTGTAATTTTCAAGCTTTATTGTATTAAACTTAAGTGATTTGATCAGTATAATCTGTTTTGAGCTTCAATTAACAGTTTCATTTAAATTTCAATTTTCATAGTTCACTGTTTCAAATTTAAATATCAAACTGTTGTGTCCAAGGTTCCAACAGTTTATTTCTAAGTGCAAACAAGTTTATTTAAGCTTAACATAGCTTATTGTAAGCTTGGAATTCAGTTTTTAAGCATCTTTAGAATCTGGTCAATGAAAGTCAACATGGAGCAAATTTGATGCAGGATTGTAATGGGTGGTGCAGACATGTTCTTGGGGTTGATTTGGAAGCAATGGGTTGGTTAGAATAGGTAGTGGTTCTTGGGTTCACAGGATTCAAGCCATAGTGGTTTTGGACCTTTGTAAGTGATTTTCACAAGTTCTTGCATATAATGTATTTGTAGTTATAATCTGTTAAAATCTGTTGGATTAGTAGTAATTAGGTTAAGTTAAGTTAGTTTGATCATAATCTATGCTTGTTCAGTGTTTATCTCAGTTTTAGGTTGCAAAACAATAGTTAAAGGTGTGTTTGGTTCTGCTGATCTATCTGTCTTTTAGGCTTATTCAGTGGATAGAATCTGTTGGTTAATGTTTGTTTAGTTCATTTGTGTTAGTATCAATCAATATCTTGTGTCTGCAAACACTTAAAGTCAAACATTAACAAAATCTGTCTCAATGCTCCACTGTTGTGAGTTTTGGATTTGCAAAACCTTGTTTTGTGTTTAGAATTGTTAAACATTGCTTGCATTGGGTTCATTACACCTTATTACATCAACATCAGTCATAAAATTGGATTCAAAGTTCATTTTGGTCAAAGTTCATCACTATTGTCAAAAGTCAAAATTGCAAAAAGTGGATTTGAGCTCAGTTAGAAGGATTTTTCATGAACTCATCTCTGGGTCTTATCAAGTGAAATTTGTGGCTTTATAAACTTCAACTGGTTTCCATTCTTATTAGCATTTTTGTAGAATTTTATAAATTTTTTATAAGCTCCAAACTAGCTTATCTTTTGGGTCCTAGTTGCCCTGCTCCAGGGCTCATTATAAACTGAGATTTCCTCAGTTTTGTGCAGGTTTGCACAGGGCTCATAAGAGCTTCCCAAGGTCTGAGTTTTGGTTTGCTAGGTCTCACCCAGGTCTAGTTTAAGTCTCTGTATTTGGTTTTTGTTGTCTAGCTTATTTGAGTGCTTATCTTGTGGCTGCTAGTAACCCCTCAGAATCTGTTTTAGCTTTGAAACTCAAAAACATCAAATCTTTGTATCTTGTAATTCAGAGGTTAAGAACTGTTGTTAATTATTGCATTTGGTCATTTTTAGTAGTTTATAACTTCTGTTTCTGTTTGGTGCCTGTTTTTGCTCATTAGCTTATTTAAAGTGCTTATTCTAAAGCACTTGGTATAGCAGTCCCAATTTCTTGCACACAAGCACCTGTTTTTCCATTTTTCCTAGCTTCCTTATATAATTTTAGAGTTTTCCTGAAATTTTCAGATTTTTCTAAGTTGATTTGCTATTTTTCTTAATTTAAATTAGTTTTTAAGCATTTTTAATTAGCTTTTAATACAAAAAATTCAGAAAAGGTTCAAAAAAATAATTTTTCATTTTTCTTAGGTTTAGATAAATATAAAAAGTAAAAAAAGTAATTTTCCAGATTTTTCATAGTTTATTTTGTAATTTTTAGTAATTTAATTAGTTTTTAATAGTTTAAAATTCATAAAAAATAGAAAAATAATCAGAAAAATATAAAAATAGTTTTGAAAATTCTCTTTTGTTATTTTAGATTTTTCCAGGACATAGTTTTATTTTTCTAGCTTTATTTCCTATTTTCTTGTAATTTAGGTAATTATTAATTAGTTAAAAATAGTTTTTAATCAATAATAATTAATTAAATAGTTATAAAAATAATTTTCTTTTTCTTAAAATTTTCTTATATCATTAGGTTTGTAAAAATATCATTTTCATATTTTTAGGATTAATATTGTGTAAGTTTCACGTTTTTATTTGTACGTCACGTAGTTTTTTTTATTCAGCTTTGTAAAAACATAAAATCAAAAACATCAGTATAAAATTAGTGATAGCGTTTATTTAATATAATTTAGATTTTAATTTCCTTTAATTTGCATTTAAGTCGCTGTAATTTATTAATCTTTTCTTTAGTTATAAAAAAACTCAAAATCCTTACTGATCACTATCCTTAGTGATTATTCGACAATCTGATTGTGTTAAACACCAGTCATCCTCCGTGGGACTTAACGACCCGGGAATCCACTGTATTCTCCTGATCTAAATTGCAATTGGTGTTTGAGCTGTTTTAAGTTCCTTACGGCTGGTCATTCACAAGTGGCTAGCCTGCGTGAGAAAACTTGACTAGTTCAGCATCAATCAATAACAAATACTCTATGGGATTAGTAGATAATACTCTTTTTACCAAGAAAAAAGAATCACATATTATCATTGTTCAAATATACGTTGATGACATTATATTCGGATCAACTTGTCAAGAGCTATGTGATGATTTCTCTAAAATCATGCACGACGAGTTTGAAATGAGTATGATGGGTGAGTTAAATTTCTTTCTAGGACTTCAAATTAAACAACTAGAAGATGGCATATTTTTTAACTAATCTAAATATATAAAAGACATGCTTAAGAAATTTGGTCTTGAAGATTCCAAACCAACTAAAACACCCATGTCCTCGGACACCAAACTCACCAAGGACGAAGAAGGTGAATCCGTAGATAACACTAAATATAGAGGAATGATTGGTAGCCTACTCTATCTTACGGCTAGTAGACTCGACATTATGTTTAGTGTTTGTCTATGTGCTCGATTTCAAGAAAACCCAAAGGCATCACACTTAGAAGCCTTAAAAAGGATCTTTAGATACATTAAGGGAACAACGTGTTTAGGATTATGGTATCCCAAAGGAACGGGTGTAGAAACCATAGTGTATGCCAACTCGGATCATGCCGGTGATTATGTCGATAGAAAAAGTACAAGTGGTATTTGCACTTTTGTTGGACATTGTCTCACCTCATGGTTTGCAAAGAAGCGAACGGCCTTAGCTATCTCAACTACTGAAGCCGAGTACGTCTCAGCCGGAAAAGCATGTCAACAAGCTCTTTCGATGAAGCAAGCTCTCGTAGATTACAGAATTCATCTCAACGATATTGTGATACTTTGCGACAACAAAGGAGCCATCGATCTCAGTAAGAATCCCGTTCAACATGCTCGTACAAAGCATATTGAAATCCGTCATCAATTTCTTCGCGACAATGTTCAAAAAGGAAACATCTCAATCGAGAAAGTATCCTCCGAAGACAACATTGCCGACATCTTAACTAAGCCTCTTAAACGAGAACCTTTTAATCTTCTTAGACTTGGTTTAGGGTTAATGGAACCAAACATGTAGGATAAACATAGCCCAAAACATTAGAATAGTCAAAACAAAACAATTCTATCTTGTATCTGCTACTGTAGCCACGACACCAAACGATAACAAGGAAGGAACCAAAAATTTGGTACCGTCTGGTCCGTGGTGTCTACAGAAGCAAAACTGCTACCTACAAAACATCTTCTTTCTCAAAACCCACTTTACCAAAACGTGTAAACATTAAACCAAGCTCATTATTGACACCTTCCCACTCACTAATCACTGAAGATAACATCATTGTAAGTATCCTAACTACATTTTATCTCTTAATTCTGAGTCTAGGATTCTTATTTATGCACAAAACTATCACAAATCATTACATGGGGTTTTATGTATGCTTTTATACCAAATATGAATTCAATTGGCAAAATGCATAACTAGTCATTGAAATTAGGTACTACATTATCATATTGCATAAACAAATCATGCTTCCCGCTAATTGATAGATAATGAATATAAGGCCTTATTCAAATAACCAAACACCCCATGTCAAAAGTTTTGAAAAGCTTCTCACTTGTAGGAAAATAATTTTTTTTTTCATTGCTAATACAAATAGAAACGTTAAATTTTCATCACTTGCATGCTCTTGAATACTAAAGGTATTGCATAACTAATATGCATTCCCGGGTATATTCAAATGAAGCCACATTGAATTAGGAGCATTCGGGTTATCTCATGGTATTTGCCAAACACCCCACTAAAACCATTTTTGTGCATAAAATGAGTCGAGATAACCGCAACTCCAAATTGTTTTCATATAGGCACACACTAGAACCAAAACGTTAAAGTTTGTTCTCACTTTTAACATATCAATTCTTGTCCTTAGGAATAACCATGGTAGCCGCAAGATTCTATGATCACAAAGACACCCTTAACTACATTCCCAAACACCACAAAACCAAAGGACTTACCAAGGAATAAGTAGAAATATTTAAGGGTCTAGAATCAAGGTATTTCCATGAGGGTAGAACCATTCACTCATCCTTCCTTGAAAATACCAATCTCCGTGAAGAACTAGCCGCCATTCAATTCGATTGTCTCCTTGACATCGATGAACCAATTTGTCCTAGGTTTGTGTTAGAATTCTATGCTAGTGTGACCGGCTTTAGTGATGAAGACGATGATGAATTTTGTCTTAGGTTTAGAATCAATCAAAACGACTACACCATCACATTAGCCAACTTTGCTCGAGTGCTAGGAATTCCCAACCGAGGGACTTGTGTCTACTCGGATAAATGGTCACTCACCGTTCTTGATGCAATCAATGACCGCACTCTTCCCTACCAAACCCGTTTGGCCGATAAGGATGTTATCCGTGAACACCTATTTAACCCAAAGGGTGATACAACCCGTGTTACCCGAAAGGGAAAAGAGGTAAACCGAGATCCATATGGAATGGAGCTAAATGAACTTAAGCCCGAATTTAAGAAATGGGAGGAGCTACTTAGAGCCAACGTCATTAGCACCATAGGAAATAGGGATCACATAAACGCTTGCCTTTTTCACATGCTCTACAACTTGTCCACCCGACAACCATTCAATTTAACCTACTACATAGCTAGGAGAATGATTGATATTCCAACTCAAGGATCGGTTGCTCTTCCATACGGGATGCTTCTCACCCGTCTCTATAGAAACTTTGCACCAATTCCACCAACCCCAAAAGGGATGCACCTTCACTATGAACTCATCCCTCACATCTTTGTACCTTTGAGTGATGAACGAGTTGCTAAGACAAAAGGCAAGAGAGCAAAACCTCCAACTCCATCATCATCATCATCAAATAGCTCCGAGGATGGTCTTCCAAGCTCTCGTCTCCCACCTCACGAGTATTATGCGTCTCTTCCCGAGATTGAAAATGAATCAACGGAATTCAAGCAAACTAAGGGAATGTTCAAGTGCCTTGGTAGGATGATGAACAAGATTTACAAGAAGTTGGACAAATGACGGTACTTTAAGGAGTGTTTGGAACAATACATTATCATTAATGTTTAATACTAATTAGTTGTTTTTATTATGTAGGATGATAATATAACTTGAAACAATGTTGTATGCTAACAATCTCATGCAGGGGGATAGCACAAGTATGCTATTAAATTTTACCCATTTTCACTATAATGTGAAAATCAAAAAGCCTTGCTCAAAATACATGCTCCACTATGTTTATATATGTGTTATCTACTTTTCCTAACTAGAAATGTTTAGTGTAACATCTCTTGAGAAAAATTTCAGGTTTCGAAAAAGTCCCCGACACCTAAAAACACACTCTGTCTTGTTTTCTGCACTGCACGGACCAGATGGCACCAACGATTTGGTACCGTCTGTTAATAGAATTGGTACCACCGTACCTGTACAGGCGGACCAGACGACACCCTTTTAAGGGTTTCGTCCGTGTAAATTTTTGGTGTTGTGGATCCTCCAGGTAATTTTCTGAATTTCGACTCTTTCGTAATTCCAAATTACCATCCATTGCTTATAAGTCAATCCTAACTTGTTTATACTCTTATTAGAACTAGTATAATTCACTTAGGTATATAAGAAATCCATTTCCCACCAAAATTCAAAAATTTGAAAAATCCACCCAAGGAGCCCTTTTGCATAAAGGAAGAAACCAAATTTTTGGTACCTTCAAATCCGTGGGTGATCTAATTGTTAGGAAATTCCACTCATTAGAACACATTTATTGCAAATCTTTTCTTCTTCACTCCATCTCTCTTGAATGGATTGACTTGGGTGATATGACTAGCATTCAACCCACTTCCAAATCATTAGGAACCTCATCTCTTCAATGGTTTAACATCAAATCAAACACATTTCTCCATAATTTTTCACTTCTATAAATTGAGAGGTTTTACCATGATCATCCTCACACCTTCTTCATTCTTACCATTATCTAGCAAAGAAAAACCCAAGTCAAAAATGACAAAATCCTCTCCTAAACCTTGCAAGAAAACCGCTAGAATGAGTGTGAGGCCTTGTTGCTTCGTTAACCTTAGCTCCTCATCCAAGTCTTCTCCACTCACAATCTCATCTCCAATCCGAGATGATACAAACCTTACCTTGGCTACACCTACTCAATCACACATTGTGATCACCACTCCACCACCTACAAAAACACCAACTTCACCTCCTCCGGCACCCATCCAAACCCGGGTCCATGACTTCCAAGAGGAAATGAGGTTCATCCTCAATCATATCCTTGAGCGCCTCAACGCTCTTTCTCATCCACCATCTAATTATGATGGTCATAGATTAGCATTTCTAGTTCTTCTTTTCTTAGGATTATTTTTATTTTTCTTGTACTAAAACACATCATTGTGTTCTCCTTTCATGATCTTTATTCATGAAAATTTTAACTAATGAATGGTGTTTTTATTATAGTATTGGTGCTTCTACATAGTGTTTGAAAATGCTTGTGAATGATCATTATTACTAACATTTTTTTTGTAGTTTTATTTTCACTAATCCATGTATCTTCCCATTAAGCACCCAATTTAGGGGGAGCTTTGATCAAGGGAGAGATAATGGCTCGGGCTCATTACATTCCGCATCGCCTCTTCTTTTTGTTTAGACAAAAAGGGGGAGAAAATATAGAACTTGGTTATATTTGACTTTTCTGAAAAAGTCAAACTGCATACATTGACTTTCTGAAAAAGTCAAACATGGTACTTCATTGGTAATACTTGACTTTTCTTAAAAAGTCAACTGCATACTTTGACTTTCTGAAAAAGTCAACATCATGCATCAACTAGTGAATACTTTGACTTTCTAAAAAAAGTCAAACATCATACACTTGCATTAACATTTCCTTTTCAAGTTCTAAAACTAATATTTTTATAACTCTTGCACAAACTTTGTATCTTTTATAAAAATAAAATTTATATTTTGTCCTCAACAAAAAGGGGGAGATTGTTAATACAAATATCGTCATTAAACGTTATTTATATTTTTGATCTTTACCTAAGTTTTGTTAACGACAAAAGTAAATTTAATTTGTATAAAAGCTTAAAGCTTGTCAAGTTTAATAGATATTAAAACAAGCTTTTTCAAACAATATATTCATCATTCAAGCATTTACATTTATGATTAGTGACATCTTGATATGACTCTAATCATTATGTATGATAGTAGTTTTTAGAATGTGTTAGGTTCTTAAAACCAAACACTACTTAAGTACTTGCATATTTCTAAAAATAGAAATACAACATATGACATCATGTGATGCATCATGGAAATCATTGGAAGATTTCATTTAGATATTTTATGTGGATTTGTACTCTTAATATCTTGCACAATCTCACTTAGATATAGTTGACTTTAGCAAAGATTTTGATATCTTGGCTGTCAGACCTGGCGGTACCAAAATGGTACACGGGCGGAACCCTTTTAAGGGTTCCGTGGTCCGTGGACGCTCCTGTCCATTTTGGCTATAAATAGCAATGCCAAACCAAGTAGTTTTTCATCCCTTTCCATTATACTCTCATACATATCTTCTCTCTAACCTTTCTAACTCAGTTTCATATCATAGTAGTGATCTCTTTTGTAGCAAAGAAGATCAAGTCACATTCAAGCTTCAAACGAGAAGTTGGAAGTCTTGTTTGTTTAGTGTTGTATGATCTAGTGTTGATTCATACTTCATTGTTGTATTAAACCATCATAATCTTGTGAGTGTGAGTGGTTAGTATTTTAGTCCTCAAAATACATTGTGTGTGGGAGTAGTTGTACCCTTGGAAAGAACTCGACATCTAGCTTAGTGTCGGAAATAGTGTAAGCGAAGTGTAAAGGTTTTCTCCGCCGGTGAAAGGAGCTTGTTGACTAGTGAAGTTAAACTCTCGAGTGTGAGACTCGGGGAGTGGAGTAGGGCAAGGAAAAAGAGTCCTTGTAGACCGAACCACTATAAACAACTTATTGTGGTTTGATCATTTCTTTCCTTATTTACTCTTTACATATTGCTTGCATATTTCATTAACATATCTAAGATCAATATCAATTGATCTTTTCAATAAGTTTCAAAACAAAGTTTTTAATCGGTAAACTATTCAACCCCCCTTCTAGTTTTCTACACACTTGTAGGTATGATGCTTTGGAAGCTACCCAGAATAGACCTCTGAATTCAACCCCACTGAATTTTTTCCTGAAGCCTTCATAAATGTGGCGAGCACATTGCCCGATGCTCTGGAAGTGGCATGACTTCCTTGACAGCTTCAATCAAACCCTATGATAACAGTTATAAGAATAAATTGTAATTAAACATTATGACAAAAGTATAAAAACAATGAAAAATAAATAAAATGAATATTACCTTGTGTTGGTCAGACATGAGGGTCAAACCATGACCATTTGGTATATCCAAATCCTCACCCAATAACTCTAGAAACCCACTCCAATTGTATTTATTCTCAACTGTGACCACAACCCATGCCACTGGAAAGATGTGATTGTTCCTGTCCCTACCAACTGCTGTTAATATTTCCCCAAAGTTTGTTTTTTTAGGAAACAACCATCCAAAGCAATTATCCTTCTACACCCTAATTTCCAACCCTATTTCAAACCATTGAAACATACATAAAATCTATCAAAATATGTCTTCTCATCAGGGTTCACTGTCACACCTACTTTAATGGTACTACCCTCATTTGAGTCTACAAATGCCTTTGCATAAGACCTAAGCAAACCATAACGATCCTGGATAATAACATCCCTTTCTATCAACGCATATATCTTAGCATTCCTACACTGGGTACAACTAACTTTGCATTTTTATTTCTTCAAGACTAATTCTGCTATACAGTCTATAATGATCTTTGGATTCATCCTAATCTTATCCCTAAAAGGCATTCCTATCTATTGATAATTAACAAGCCTTCCATAATGGAAATTTCTAATACAAGTATGCTTATCCTTCAAAGAAATAACCTGAAATGTAGATTCTTCTTTCAACATCTTCCATAATACCTCCAAGGGCATTCTGAGTTGCCTGCCTTATTTGAAGAATACTTGCTGTAATTTCTATGTTTGCCTTTACTTGGATCATTCAGTGTTTCTTTCCTTTAACCACATTTAGCTATCATTTTTTGTTATCTACTCCTCTCAAACCAAAGTGAGAACCCATTTGCCAAGGCATAATATGTTAGGCATTCCTTAAACTTATCAACATTTGGGAACTTCTCTCCAAGTTGTGAATAGGTAACAACAAGCATTATAATTAAGAGTATTACGGATAGTTAGAAAACAATAATTAAAAACACAAGGTATAAGTATTACCTATGGTTTCTTCAATTTCCAATGTGTATGATCATCATGAATAGGATACTTTTCCTTTGTTTTAGATTTTTCAACTATGGAAAAAGGGTCTGTTATGCCAACTCCATTACCTTTTAATTGCGTCAATAAAGCTTCCATGTACTTTTCATGCTGTCTAACTAATGGTGTTAAACCAGTACATCCTTCTTCATCATGAACTTCAGGTGTATCTTGGTCAGCTTCATCAGGTCCTTGTTCATCATCTTGAGGTTCAGGTGTACTATGTTTGTAGTGAATTTTTCTTTTTCTGAGTTCAATAACCTCATCTTCACCATTACTTAGATATTCATAAGACTTATCAGACTCACAAGCAGAGTCATAAGACTCATCACCAGAACTATCACTGTTGTCCTCACTGTCACTTTCAGTATTTGATGATACAGGATTAGTGTGCTCTCTTATGGATATACCATTACCCCTAGGAACGTTTCTTTTCTTTATTCGGGCATTATCATTTGTTGTCATAACAGCCTTTCCCATATCAAGTTTCTTTTTCCTAGCAGGAACAACATCATCAACATTAACATATATATCAGCCTCATCATTCATATCATATACACTATCCACTTCCCTATCCTCTACAACCTCATCAACTAAAACATTATCAGCGACCCTATCCTCTACAACCTCATCAACTACCACATTCTCTGCAACCTTTTCAACTACAACATTTTCCTCCTGAAAGATCTCATCATCATTGAGAGGGGGTAATCATATGTAAATTCATCTTCATAATTATACACTCTAGTAAAGAAAACCTTACCCTCAAAATCTTTTATAAGTGGTTTATCCTTAAGAGGAGGAGACCTTAAGTAATGAGATTGTGCTTCTTCCTCAACCCAAGCAATCAGCCCATCAACAGAAATTTTACCAGCATCATTTTTCACCTTATCATGTTGTTTCTTTTTTGATGTAACTTCAGAGTCAGAACTATTTAGAGACAAGTTGTGGTGGTAATAGTTTGCTAAGTTTTGGGTGTGAATGAGCAACATACAATTGGAATGTCACATGCTTTTTAGCTAGATCATATAAAGCATGGACATCTATATCCCTTTCAATGATTTTTAATCCACCACTATCATTGTCTAACTCAGGAATGCAAAAGAACAAAGCCCATATATTATTCTTTATCTTAGCAACTAAAAGTTTTAAAAGTGAACTAAACATAACCTTATTTGTTGTGCAAGCCTCCATTACAATCTCCCTACAAAATTCGTACCTTAATGGGTCAAACATAAATGTTGGGTTCAGTAAATACCCAAACTCCTTTAATCTAGGATTTGAATAGAAAATAGCCCAAGTATTTAATCCGTTAACACAAACAGGTCACTGAGTGCATAGTCTCTCAGTGAGTCGTCTTCAGGATACTCAGTAAGAGGCTAAGAAGAAGTCTCTCCACTCAGTAAGGCGGAACTTAAAGGGTGAAGACTGAGTCAAGAAGAAGATGATGGATTCAGTGAGTGATGACAATAACTCACTGAATCCCTAAGATTCCTATCCAACTTCTTACACTGAAGACAAACTGAAGTAGAAGACTGAAGAATGTAAAGACTGAAGAAAGAGCGGGACAAAGCGGGAAAGGTTGAATCAGATAAGACGAAGTCCTTATCATCCAAAGTCAACTTTCCCTGAATAGCAAAACATCAGGCTCAGTGTCATCACTGAACTTAGGAAAGTAGTCTTGTCTCTTACCTAGAATAGTCTTTGTAAACAGAGACAAAATACATCAGTATTTTGTCTTCTGTGTGATGTCAGTTTGTCACTTAGGAAAGAGTCAAATACCATACATGTATAAATAGCATAAGAGATGGAGTGAAAAGGTTAAGCTTGTGAATTGTAAAAACACATACACGCAAGCCATCTTTTCACTCCTCCAAATACAACTTAGTTCCTGAGATAGCTCAGTGAGCTCTAAGAGTTGTGCTCAGACATAGCCTGAGCTTAGAGAGGAATCACCCAACTTTGTCATTTCAATCCCAAGTGCTATTCTGCAAGTACTTGGGTAACGTATTCTTTGTT
>BPTQ01000005.1:146534127-146602663 GCA_019973895.1 Chrysanthemum seticuspe | reverse complement strand
GCAACTTCCACTCGTGTAGTCTAGAGTCCAGTCGCATTGACCGTCGTCGGAGTCACACAACTAGGGTTTTGACAAGTCATTGGGGTCTTTTGTTAGAGGAACTTCGGGATGACTAGGTGAATTGGTCAACAGAAAGTCACTCACCTACTTGTAACAGTTTAGAAAACTTAAGCAGTCTCGACTTTCTACTCCGACTCAGTAACAGAAATCCGTCTTTTCCACTGAGTCAGACAAGGACACCTAGTCCGACTCCGAGAACAAGTCAAACTTGGAGTCGCAGGTGAAGAAGGGGACGACTATTCTAAAGAAGTAGTGAAAGTCGTATCAGTAGTAGTCTAAGATCATCGAGTCATTGGAGTCGTTGTCAATTGTTCCCTCACCCTTACCCAAGGTATAGTCGCCCACCATAACTAGGGAGACTCAGAAACAGGGGGCACCTGGGGAGCCTGTGACCACCCTCAAAGGGTCGCAGAAGAGCCCTCAGTCCTAACCAATTCCCAAGGCATAGCCGCCCAACAAAGAAAGGGAGGTTCAGAAACAGGGGGTCACTGGGGACTCTGTGACCACCCATAAAGGGTCACGGAAATCGTCTCAGTCACTTACAACATAGGGATAGTCACCTAACAAACATAAGGGGACTCAGAAACCCTAGCTAGTCACACGGGAGTCTGTTTCCGAACCTAAACGATTACAGTAGTGACCCGTTTCACCTTCCGCGAGGGGATGGTCGCCCAACAAACAAAGGGAGACCTAGAACCCCTCATCATCCACACTGGTTCCCGTGACTGACACTACATAGTCACAGGAAGCAACAGTGCTCCCACCAACAACGGACCAGTCATCCACAGAAAAACCAGAGTCCAGAAAACACGGAAAAGCCGCCACGAGGACTTCGGAGTCCCGGGACTCTGAAACCAAATCAGAATCAGGGTCAGACTCAGAAGGGGAAAAAGAAAAATTCTCGTCCCAAACCTCTGTGACTAGGGAGGACCAACAAATGTCGTTGGTATACCCGGCAGTTAAGCTATCCACACTGTTCCCTACCCAGGAAAACTTTTAAACTTCCTGAGTCCTACGGTCCATTTAAAGGTTTAAAAAGTAGGACTCATATTAACCGTGGGTCATTGCTAACATTTCGTGTTCTCTGTTTGGATCCTATGCTTTATATGAAGCAGGATCAAAACGAGACATCGAAGCAATGTTCTAGTGACATTTACTAGAGGGGATACAGCTGTCACTGGGGTAAGTAGTCCGTCATACGGTAGTAGTTGACTTATCTCAAATGGACAAGTCACCTACTCACCAAGGGCGGCTCCTGGACTTAGTGTTTTCACTTTTCCTAGGAGGTTCGGTGCCCCTTACTTGAAAACCACTGACCCCAGAACAGGTTTTTACACCCTAGGTTTTGTTAAACAAAATTAATTGACGGCCCATATGGTTGCTGTAAACAACCAGGAGGGATCAGTGTCTCCAAACCCTGCTCTTAAAAAGAAAAAGGGGAAGACTCAGACTGGGACTAAGACTAAACCAAAGTCTCAGGGCCCTGAGGCTTCAGGAGCACCGCCGAAAAGGCACAAAAGACCTGAGACCAAAAAGACACCTACTGACCAGGCAACAACCACCCTCGTGACAACGAAGGACACTGATACATCACAGTCAGTGCCCTTGGTCACACCTACTACTCCCCAAGATCCAGAGGGAAACAAACAACCCGCTGGTAGGGGAGCGCCTTCCACTTTGCCCAGTGATGACATTAGCAAATCCAAGCCTTTGTCTGAGGGCACACTGATCGATCCCAAAGACTCAGGGGAATACAAACAATCCACTGATAGGGATACAACATTCACTGACTCTGCTAAAGGCACTGGGAAATACCCACCAGTGTCTCAGGGGTCACTGGGGGACAAAGACTTGGAGGGAAAGAAACAACCCGCCGATACGGAACCCTTAACCAATCCTGACTCCCGAGAAGACGCTGGGAAACTCCCACCAGTGTCCGAGGGGTCCACGGGGGACAAAGACTCAGAGGGATCAATACCACCCGCTGATATGGAACCCATTCCCACTCCCTTGTTAACTGTTGCTGAGGTTACTGAGCTACTAGAATCTGATGATGACTATGCTGAAAGTGATGAAGAAATCTTATCAGCAGGGGAAGAAGTGGACGCTGAGGTTCAAACTGAACAAGAGCCTCAGCCTGATCCACAGGAACAGACTGAGTCACCTTTTCTGCCTAAAGACAATGACTCAGCCTCATCTTTCAGCTCTGACGAATTCAAAAGATTTGACAATGTTCATCCACTCACTGAAAGACAACTGGTTAAGTGGATCAGTAGGGCTTCAAGGAGATTGTTTTCTGGGGTTACTGAACAGTTTTGGGATCAACACACTGAGGCTGCTGCCAGTTACGCTGACCTGAGATCTGATGTGCTCACCTTCAACGAAAATGTTCATGAGCACAGAGATCTTATGTACCATCATCTTGTCAACCTGGATGAACACATGGTTAAATTCCTCAAGCATCTTCAGACAGTTGGGGTTACGATTGATGAAATCAGGGATACTGTCAAAGAGGACCCAGCGCTCAATGCCAAAGTGCTGGAGGCAACTGAAGCTTATGCAAAGAATTCATCCAGGCTCACTGACCTTATAGAGATGCTCAAGTCAGCGAATGTTCAGGGTCTTCAATCTTCAGTTCAGACTCTTCAGACCACCATGGACTCACTAAACACTCAGGTAGCTACCTTGACTCAGGCCTCGTCTTCAATGGCTTGGAATCTTGGTCCACGAATGACTGCCTTGGAGTTATCTCATGCAAACTTGGATGCAAAGGTCACTGGTCTTCAAGCAGATACTTCAGAAATAAAGGCCATGATGACTGAAATCTATCAGGCCTTCAAGGGTCAAGCTGGTCAGTCCCCCTCAGCATCTACTCCAACTCTTGCCCTCACTGACGCTACGGCAACAGTTGAGGGGGAGAATACTGCTGAAGAAACTCCTCTTCACACTGAGGGGGAGCAAACACCACCAGTCTCAGCAGCTCAAACATCATCATCATCAGCACCAGTCTCTGCAGTACCAATCTCATCACTTCCACCTCAAGCAGCAACAACAACAACACTGACAGTCTCAACACCTATCATGACAACCATACCACCCATCATTGCATCATCCTCCTCAGGACAGGACAAGGGCAAAGGCATACTGAAAACTACTGAGCCTGAGAGGATCCCCTACAAAATCGGTGACACTGAATACCTCTTCACTCCTCAACAGCTAACCAAACACCTTGCCAAAGAAGAAAGAAAATTGAAACAAGCTGAGGATGATAAGAAGACTAAGGAGGCATTGACCCAAGTGATTGCCGAAGAAGCTGAAAATGTGGGAATAGATGCAAGCAAGCTTAAAAAGGGTCAGGCAGGACAGAAGTTCATGGAAGCTCAGGCTGCTCAAATGGCTGCAATGAGAGCTCAGTATGAAGAAAAGAGAAAGAAAACTGAAGCTCTCAGGCAAAACAGAATCAAAGAATATAACTGGACAATGACCAGCTGAAGGCTTCCTGAAAAAATCACTGATGTCAAAATCATTCCCAACACCAAACCATTGGCTATGAATGTTTACAGAGGAGATGAAAAAAGACACTTTGAGGTTCATGATCCCTTAAAGTTCAGTGACTTTGGGATCACTGAACTTGATGAACTTGGTCCGATCATTGGAAAGAAGCAAAATAAGGTGGTCAAGGAGCTGATGAAGATGCTTAGCAAAAGGTATGAAAGGCTGAGGGAAGCACCAGCCCAACTAAGAATTCAGCCCGCCTTGACTGCACCTCAAGGATCTCAACAACAAGCTTCCACTGGCAAAAAGAAAAGAGTTGATTTCCAACCTGAGATCAAAGTGCCTGGCCTTGATTGCAACAGAGAACTACCTGAAGGTGTTAATTTTGTGAACTGTCTAGTGATTGAAGAGCCTGAAAGAGGGCTATTCCATATTGATGTCTATGGGAACCCTGCATTTCAAAGATGGAGTGACATTGATCAGGCTGGAGTGGCTGCAATGATCAGCTATATTCTTGTGGCCTCTCAGATCCAATCCCCAGCGAACATCAGGTTCTGTCAAGACCTGAATGCCAAGATCAGAGACCATCCTGACAGGGAAACACTCATCACCAAGAAAGTGAAGCTTGAAGCACTGGGTATCCATCTGGAATGACATCATTTTGCTTTATCTTTTGTACTAGTGATAGGAACTTTGTAATCTGATCAATAAACGATGTATGTTTTATTCATTTACTCAGTGTTCCCTATTGTATTCATTAGTACATTCAGTGTGAGAAGAAGCCTCTTGCTCACTTACACTGATCAATCACTTAGGCTATTTGTATATCCAAATAGGGGGAGACTGTTGGGTTCAGTAAATACCCAAACTCCTTTAATCTAGGATTTGAATAGAAAATAGCCCAAGTATTTAATCCGTTAACACAAACAGGTCACTGAGTGCATAGTCTCTCAGTGAGTCGTCTTCAGGATACTCAGTAAGAGGCTAAGAAGAAGTCTCTCCACTCAGTAAGGCGGAACTTAAAGGGTGAAGACTGAGTCAAGAAGAAGATGATGGATTCAGTGAGTGATGACAATAACTCACTGAATCCCTAAGATTCCTATCCAACTTCTTACACTGAAGACAAACTGAAGTAGAAGACTGAAGAATGTAAAGACTGAAGAAAGAGCGGGACAAAGCGGGAAAGGTTGAATCAGATAAGACGAAGTCCTTATCATCCAAAGTCAACTTTCCCTGAATAGCAAAACATCAGGCTCAGTGTCATCACTGAACTTAGGAAAGTAGTCTTGTCTCTTACCTAGAATAGTCTTTGTAAACAGAGACAAAATACATCAGTATTTTGTCTTCTGTGTGATGTCAGTTTGTCACTTAGGAAAGAGTCAAATACCATACATGTATAAATAGCATAAGAGATGGAGTGAAAAGGTTAAGCTTGTGAATTGTAAAAACACATACACGCAAGCCATCTTTTCACTCCTCCAAATACAACTTAGTTCCTAAGATAGCTCAGTGAGCTCTAAGAGTTGTGCTCAGACATAGCCTGAGCTTAGAGAGGAATCACCCAACTTTGTCATTTCAATCCCAAGTGCTATTCCGCAAGTACTTGGGTAACGTATTCTTTGTTGAATTATTTCTAATAAGAATATGACGTTGAAAATTACTTAGTGTGTTTTCTTTATGTTAATTTCAGTCATTGTTCACTTTTAACTTGTTTTATAAACTTGAACTGTTTTAAACGATAGTGAACGGGGAACAACAATAAATACACCATTGTAGTGTATTTTGAACACCACATCATTCGGTGTGTCCATCAGACCTGTATACATCAAAAACATTTATTCAAAACCCTAATTTCAAAAAACCAATTTTTTTTTAATAAATTAATACAATTAGGGTAATAAAACATTAAATACAAGATGGAATATATCTTTTGGCTTCAACAATTATGAAAAAAGATAATCAATTCAAAGTATTAAATGTGGCTGACAAATTAGGGTTTAAGAGAACTTTTAGGATCTTGAAAGTGATATATCAATACTTGTGTGGAGTTAAATAAAGAAAACGTTGTACTTGAAAAAGGTAACCTGGTACAGAATTTTGGGGAAAGACAATGACATGTGATGGAATGGGGAAGGAGTGTGTTGGGAGTGATAGAACGTGTATTATCATTTCAAGCGTGGAAGAGAAAAATAATGAAAAAAAAAAATAGTGTCAACCGGTTGAGGGGGTAAAACACAGACAAAGACAAAATTGTCAACTTGAAGGTACATATAATTATTTTTTTGTTCGCTACTCAGAAAAGTATTTTTGACAACTATGATGCTTTTTAAAGGTATTAAACCCTAAATTGTATAAAGCTTAATTCGTTTTATTTATTTGTACAATATGTATAATAACATGTATTTTATATTATAGAGGTGCTTTAAAAATAATATTAATTGGTGTGTTTGATGTTGTATTCTTAATTTTAAGATTTTGATATGTGTGTTTAATTGATTTGTATCAATAGCTTTATATGTATTATGTCTTAAGTTTTAGAGATATTTAATGTTTCAAAATTGTGTTTAATTTAAGTTTACATTTTGCTTTATTAGTTGTACTGCTTAATTTTAAGATTTCAATTGTCTTAGTCATTTAATGTTAGAAAAGTCATTTGTGCTTTATAAGATACTAGCAGGGTACCCGCGCGTTGCGGCAGCGGGTACCCTGTACTCAAAATTTTTGACGAGCAATTTTTTTGGATCACATGTTTTTCGTGATAATGATTTTTTTGCATGGCGAGATTTTGGAAGAATAAATTTATCACACACTATTTCATATTGAAATGCCAAGCATACGTGCATCGCGATGCAATGGCGATACCAAAATGTTAGTCAGTAGTATTATGTGGTTGTAATGACTGACGGTGAAAGGTATTTGCTAATGAGTGGATGTTATGTAATATTTGTCACAATATTATATGACATGTAAACATAAAGAATCTTCGTACTTTATATGTTTACTCGTTTTAATGCTTTATCGATCACATGAAAATCTTCGTACGTTGACACGTACGATTTTTGTCAATTGAATTTATTGCAAAATGATTAGGATTTCACAAAACTTGTACTAGGATACATAGATGATAAATGTTTTTTGAATATGTAAATTTTACAAAAATTAAATGTTCATAACCAAACAAATATTTGGCATTAAACTTACATTAATACATGCATTAAATAGTTATGTGTAAAACAATGATTCTTTAATGTATTACACATAGCATAATCATTTGTACATGTTGCATATTAAGTTGTATTGCCTAAAATTAAGGAATTTAATGGAGGAAAATGTCTTCTTTCATTATAAAATAGTTAGATAAACTTTATAAATTACATTTTCAGTGAGCAATTAATGTGGTGAATAAAAACAATTAATTGAATTATTAAAACATACTTTACATAAGAAATACAAATTATCAAGCATATTATACAATCAAGTAAACACAATATCTTCATTAAATGTCACTAAAATATTTATACTAATAATTAAACACAATTTCAAGTATTTACACAATACTTGAAACTAATAGTTTTATTTATTGGAAAAATAGATTTGAAACTTATGTGAAATCTAAAGATATTGATCTTTGGTATATTATTGTTAAATGTGATTTTCAAGCAAATATAAAAGATGATAAAACCGGCAATGAAGAAAACATTTCAAGCCATAGCACCTCGCGTCAAATCTACCAGCCTTGTTATACGACAATTTTTTCTTTTTCTTTTTGTGTGTGTTGTAACTTGTATTTGTGTTTTATTGGTTAAGTGTGGGCTAAAGGATGTCCCATAACTTGATTGATGGAGAGAGTGTGTTTTTGGGTTAAGCAAAAAAAAAAAATTAATATGACAACAATTTTTGCTATAGGACGAGCCAATGGCTCACAGACTCCTACGTCACTTAGATTGTTTCATCTATACTACATATAATATACGAAGCATTCTCTCCCCTCAATCTTAATTTTAAGATTTACAACTCGACTAGCTTATTGTACAAACCTTTACAACAGTTAATACTCAATCTTAATTTTAAGATTTACGACTCTATAAGTTTATTGTACAAACATTTACAACACTAAAAATTTACTAGCAGGGTACCCGCGCATTGCAGCGGCGGATACCCTGTGATTAAAGTTTAGGTGCCAACAAAATAACAATGCGAACTGATTAACCGGAGAAAAAAATAATCCCAGTCCGACACATATCATCAGTTTTTATTGGTTCCAACTGGTCCTCTCCGTTTTATTTTTTAATGGCTTTTATTGGCTATCCAAACCGATGGCGACTTCGGATTCCAGTTGAACCCTTTGGTCCGGTCTGGTTTTCAAAATCATATGTACCATCAACTTGTTAGCATATAAATTGTAGGGTTAATACCCTTTAAAAGCATCATAGTTGTCAAGAAATACTCTTTTGAGTAGCGGACAAAAAAAAACTTATCTCTACCTTCAAGTTCGCACTTTTGTCTTCAAATGTGGTCTTTTTTACCCCTCAACCGGTTTTGTCCATGTCATCCGATTTCATGTCACGTTTCTTGTTACTTTCCCTATAACTTTTTTTTCTTTATTCCAAACATAAAGTAACATATATGTTAGTTTACACTTTTTCTCCTCATTTGAAGCACACACATAAACCCTAAACCTAATTTATCAATTAACTCAAATTGACACACTCAATTCCAATTCTCTAAAATCTCTCTCTTAGTGTCATGCCTTCATCAAGTTCATCATCGCGTTTTTATCGTAGAAGATATACAAAAGAAGAAATACGTCGTATGACACACTGTATTTGTAAAGTTCCTAATTTATGAACAATTATCATGGACTCCCGATAACCCTGGTCGAAGATTCAAAGCTTGTAACATCTATGTAAGTTACCCGTTAAAAACATATGAATAAGTTGTTATTATTTATTGTTATCGATTTTTGTTATAAATAATTGTATTTAGGATAAAGAGAGAAAATGTGAGGTGTATGGATTTCTTGATGATGAGTTACCATCACAATACTACAAAGACCTTTTCTACAAGATGTATAAGGATAACCAGGAAATGAAGTGCAACTTAAAAACCCTTTCCCACCAAGATCATGGTTACAAGCTAATTGCAAACAAGGCAACTGATGAAGTGTCTATGGAATAGATTTACAAAGAAATGAATGAGTTAAAGGTCAAGCAAAAGTTTATGGCAGTTTCTTGGTTGGTTTTTGTTTTATAATTGTGCTGATGGTGTTGATTGGAGTTCTCATTGTTGTGTCAATAAGAAAGTAATGTAGTTGACGTTATGTATTATGTAGTATTGCTTTTGATCAGTTCTCTTATGTACTTTATTGTATCCTTAAGTAATGTAATGCACAATCTTTTGTTAGGTAATGATCATTCTTATTAGATATTACTGGTTTGTATCCTTAAGCAATGTTATGTTACATCAGTTAATATTTCCTTATGTTACATAAGTAATTTGCAAATGATATGCAATGTTATCGTTTTGTAGCATACCAAATAACAAGATAACTGAACCTAAAGCATACCAAATAACCAGAAGCACATCCACTTATATGAAAATGTGTTCTTTCATAACATAAAATGTTTGTGCAGAAGCACATTACAATGTTACAACCAAAACACTTACATACTAATTAACCTACCATAACACTTGCATCTAAAAGGTCTGACCCATGCCCTTCAGTAGACAAAATAGGGCTTAATAATGGCATCAAGTTCATCACTATTTTAGTTTTGTTTTAGATCTTAATAGTGGCAATAACTGCAACACTATATTACTTTCCTAATTAACCTAGGCCCTTCCATGGAAGAAATAGGGCAACATAATTAAACATACACATCCTACCAGTTAGTTTTTCTGCACATCATACAATGTTTCCAAAATATGTGCAATATTACAAGTGTTATTTGTTACTAGTTCAAGATAATTTCATTGTCCACACTTAAACCAGATCCTGTGACAGGTGCATACATTTTCTTATGTAGAATTATTTGACTCTTCATTCTTAGTGGAAGAATTTGAGTTGTTGGTCTTGCTCTTGGTTCTCGCCTTTATGCAGATTCAGCTGGTATTGTTTCTTGCAAAGATTGCGGTTCTAATCTTGTTTGTCTTGCAATGATTGCATTTCTTGTCATTCTGCCTGTCAAACCTCTACTTCCACCCCTCACAGATGTTGGAACTGCCTCACTTCTTAATGATCTTGTTGTAACTCTTCCACCCCTCACTGATCTTGTTTCAACAATGTCTATTCTAGCAGCTTTCTTAGATCGACTTCCACCTTCCTTTGTTCTTGTTGCTTCACTTCTTGCAGCTTCATTTGAATTGCTCAATACACCTGCTCCACAGACTTGTGACTTCTGTGTACCTACTAAGATATAAAAGTATACAAGGTTTTGTTAAGTTATGTTTACATGCAATGTAAACACACTGTTTGAAAGGGCATGTTAAGTTTTTACCTGCTATCTTTTCACCAATTGTAGGTATATTGCTTCTGCCTGCCAAAGAAGTATGCAAGTTTTGTTGTTCCTCAATTGTGTCTGAGCTTTCAGCATCCATTGCCAACCATGTACCCATCCTTCTAACCTTTATGCTGGAATAAGTCTACCATATTTTGTCTTTCCTCCTCTCATCTTCAAATGCCCACTATTGAAACTCCCACATCTATTTTTCCTTTTTCCCATGAAAAAGACCCTTCCATCACCAAAAACCCCTTTCATAATTGAAGCTCACATCTTAAACTCATCTATAGCACTATTAACAAACCTAGGTACATCATTATCTTCCACCTCAGTCTCTATGTTTTGTTTCTTTTTAGGCCTTCCAGATTTCCTTTTTCTTTAGGGACTGAAGGCATTGGTTGGTTCTTACATCCCTTTTTGTTATGCCTACTTTCCCCACAGTTATGACATCTCATAGGAATACCTGCCCTACTAATCTTAGTGCTTGACTTTGGTCATGGGCTGCCCTCACCCTTTTTTTCCTAGGTCTGCCAGGTATTTTATTTGGCAAAGGCCCCAATATCTTAGATAAGTTACTACAATCAGGCCAAAAGTCAATGCCATCAATAGGTTTCATGTATTGACTATATGCCAGCAAATACCTATCCTTCATAAAACATTCAGGCACATACTCCTCAACCAATCTATTCAACTTAAAAATAAAAGCTATGGCATGGAAACATAGCAAACCTGATAATTTCCACATCCTACAAGAGCATTTCCTGTTTAGTTCATCTACCCTGAATGCATCACATCCATTCCTTACTTCAAACTGGTTTCCACCACATGGAAATACATGCCAAAACCTAAGAGTTTAAAAATTAACAAACACAATTAAATTCAACAATAAATGAATACACAATTAAACTCAACAATAAATGAATATGATAGTGTATTGTACCTTTGTTGATCCTTTGAAAGTTCCTAAATCTTTTGAATATTTGGACATATGTCAGCTGTCCATTTTTCCATCAACAATCTCATAGTGTTCATCCTTTCAATGTGAATGACTCTCATGGACTCTTACATTGTTATGATTGGTTTATGCCTCACATTAACCAAGACATCATTGAAATATTCATTGAAACCATTCTCCACTGCTTCACAGAATATGCCTTCATTGAAAAATGCTCTTAACCAACTCTTTGGATCTTTTGTCAACAAATACTCATATGCTTCTGGATTTGCTCTTTTGATTTTCTCCGTTATCTTGTTATACACTTGTAGGTATGATGCTTTGGAAGCTACCCAGAATAGACCTCTGAATTCAACCCCACTGAATTTTTTCCTGAAGCCTTCATATATGTGGCGAGCACATTGCCCGATGCTCTGGAAGTGACATGACTTCCTTGACATCTTCAATCAAACCCTATGATAATAGTTATAAGAATAAATTGTAATTAAACATTATGACAAAAGTATAAAAACAATGAAAAATAAATAAAATGAATATTACCTTATGTTGGTTATACATGAGGGTCAAACCATGACCATTTGGTATATCCAAATCCTCACCCAATAACTCTAGAAACCCACTCCAATTGGCTTTTGTTAGGTCACCATATTGTAACACTAGCATCAATATGTAAGAAATATAGATAAGGTGAGCGGATGAACACACACAAACACACATGATAAGATAATGATGAAAGGATATGCGTAGAGTGTATTATGAAGTGAACAACCAACCTTCTAAGGAAGGTTTACAATACTATTTATAGGGAATGGAACTAGGGCAACACACAAGTTCCCTTCCTTTCCTTATTGGATATGGGCCAAGGCTTATGGGCTTTCTACATAAGCCTTTCCTTTAATACAAACATAAAAGCCTAATTAAGCAACCTATTACATGTTAATTACAAACACTTGAAATATAGTTTAGGATTGATTCCAACAATCTCCCCCTAAGTGTTGGTAATTAATGACTTAAGTAATCTTTAAACGTTGTTGGTGCTGATGTAATAGTTGCTTTGACGTCTTCTGACATTCTTCTTTAATGTGAGAAGAAGTGCCTTGATTCTAACAATCTCCCAAGGGTGAGGATCTTGTTTTCTTTGAAGTTTTCAGCTTTGACGTCTTCATTTATCTTTGTTCTTTGTTCTGTTGTGGATATGGTGATGTTATGTTGTGGTAATCTGCATCAGGTCCGCTTCGTTGCTCAGGTGTCTCCACGTCCTTCTCCAACATGCTCACACGTTCTTTGACGTTGGATATCAGGATATATGTAGTTCTCTTAGTCTTTATACTTTGTAGATTCTTTGGCTTTGAAGAAGAATCGTTCTGACTTTTGTGTTGCCTTTCGAGAGAACTTCAATATGTGTTGTTGTTGGTATGAGCATGTGGAGAGTCTGCACGATCATCTCCCAGGAGCATCCATAAGAAGAAAACATAAGAATGGTTAGTGATAAACACCAATCGATCATTGTGGTTGATTCTTAGAGAAATAACCACTACGATTGTTCTTCTGATGAATGTCTTGATTCCATTCACCTTGGTCGGGCGAATCAGCAGTCTGAATCCCATAAGGGATAGTTGGCATTACATTGAACAAGTTCATGTAATGACCCACATTTTCAGGACTCGATTCTTGAAAGGAATCTCCTTAGCGGGATTTCCAGCACTTACAAGTTCGAACTTCGAGTGTGTTAACAACATAGTGTGAAAACACATCTCTAATTCTAGCAAAGGTTGTTCCTGAACTGGAGTCCCTCAAGTAGGATAACACGATGTACCGAAGTACACCTATAATTCAGGTGAGTCGCTGAGGTACACCGAAGCATCACCCCACGACTGTAGACCGTTTGAGACAACACTAAGCGTAACCCACAAGGAGTTACCGAAGTGACCTGCTGTCAGGGCTGTTAGATGTTGACCCTGGCAGGAGTTTCCATTCACTCACTGAGGATCACAGTTGTGAACCCCTCATAAATGTTCTCGACAGATTGCTAAGGTCTATGTAGGACTCTAGAATAGTATCACTTGCGTCCTTATTGTTGAACGAAAAGTGATGAAATGTCGAGTGTTCTAAGAGATCTTTTGATGAATCTCGTGGCTCTAGACTCAATAGTGCGCTTTGGTTTTCCTAAGCGAAGACTAGGGAGAGGGTCTCCTTCTTCAATACCAGCAATCTCTAAGAGAAAGCCGATAGTTTACGTAGGGTTCCCTGTGAGAATGAAACAAGCTTCTGTTGAGAGAAACTTGAGTGGCTAAGAAGGTTTAGTGCATGTGTCACTGGGTCCATGACGACTTTGATCTTCAATACCAGTGTCATCTAGTGACAGCCAGTAGCATATGTATTGAACCCGGTATCTGCCCTAAGTTGAATAATTTGGAGGGCTATTTCTTTTCACCCTTTTCTTTACATTTCTTTTTAATTCTTCAAATCCTTCATTCTCCGATTCTCATTTTCTCCTTTTTATAATCTTACCTAAGGACTTCTAAGTTCTAACTATTTGTGGTGTCCTTGGGTAGATCCCTCCGGCTCTGGCGGATCATAGGTCGGTTATTCCTAACCTTAGTCACCTCATAATTCCAAGACTAACCTATGTTGCCATAAAACCATTTTCATGAAAAACATTTTGTACCAGTGTGAGAGTTTTGTATTTTGCAGAAATACTCCCCCTCAACACGTGCTTAAGTGTTTTGACAGAAATCTGCACGGTGAGAGAAGAGCGCACACATTTGAATTGATCGACTCAAGATAGACAATTCCCCGCGAGACACGGTTATGTTGCATAGTTAAAGAGTTACATTGTCAACTTTTAGGTGACAACTAGCTCTAATAACTACCTTGAAGGTGTGGACAAATCTCGAAAGGTTGTCAAACCCGTCAAAGTTCATGTCTATCAAGAGCTTCTCGAATAGGTACAATCTACTTGGATAAATCTTGAAAGATAAATCTTTTCGATGTATGACAGTTCAGATGTCGTCAATTCATGGGTTAAGTCTTTAGCACGAAGATTCAATTACAATTTTCACAACATATTTGTATCACACAATTTTTCTCCCCCTAAAAAATGGCATATAAATGTTATTTTTGACAAAATTTAGATATCGAATATATCCATTTCGAGTTTTGTGGGATGATTTCCACGAAGAACCATTTGTGAACAATGATTTTAAGCAAGTACTCCCCCTCAACAAGTAATACTAACTTTGAGGTTTTGAAAACATAAGGGGAAGTACTTGTTCTTTTGAGCAAAACTTTGAAAAATGAAAGTTTTACTCAAAAGTAAGAAGCTTTCGCTCCTTTTATAAGGATTGTGGCACTGATGCGTACCACAGGGTCCTTTCATTACAAGTACGGGTTGTACACTGTTATGTGTGCACAAGCCATAGTTAATAATAAAGATCAACACATCCAAATATTAATCAAGAAAATAATCAAGGAGTACCAGGCAGTCCGTCAATAACGTGCGGGAGTTCTCTCCGGACGTTGATAGCCCGTAAGAGAAATACTCGGGCGTCCACCCACGAAGCTCTCCAAAGTTCTTATCTGATCGCGACAAAACAACCTTTCATCAATCCTTTTGAAGATTTTCTTCGCATCCCTCTTTTCCCTAGAATTCCACCGCTTCTTTGACCCGATGCCTTCATGAATCTCCTTTAACCGATAAGCTAACCCGTCACGAACCATCTTCAGAGTGTGATCACCAAACTTATGAAGCTCATTGCACGCCATGAAGCATTATGGTGAAGTTCACTTCAGTAAACGACGCCAAACTTTGGTCTCTTAAGGATGGTGTACTGAGCAAGTTTGTTGATATCGGGAAAGTTGAGTAGCGGTTTGGTGAGATTAACACGTTTTTGGTATGATTCCACGGCAAGTTGAAGGTCTTTAACACGTTTCGGGATAACGATGCTTCTGATGAATATTAGCAATGACTTGATGTACTGGAGCTGGATGTTGGTGGAGAACTGTCGCATTCGACCTTGGACCTTAGCAAGATACATGTCTTCAATGTCATTGAGTGACAATCTCGGAAAATCCGCTTCAGTAAAGTCATATTCCTGTTCGTCTTGGCGTTTGACTACGATTTTCTTCAGGAATGAGTAGTCCCACTTAGTAGACATGCTAACATGCATTATTGCAATGATCTGTTGGTCACTGTACACCTCTTTGTTAGAATTGAGTACCTGGAAGCTTCTGTAGTAAAGTCTTCTTCGTTCAGGCCAGTGATGGATTCCATACAGTGCATCGAGGTCATAATTAACCACATTATCAACGAACATTCATGTGGCTTCTTCCTCGATGGCCACATTGTTGGAGAAGACTGCTGCCGGGATGGGGAAGGTGAGTGAGGTAGCGTATTTCTTGCTAACATCGCTATCGTGCTGAAGAAATTCCAGGTCATTGTTGAAGAAATACCGGTAGGGAATCTGTTGTTGATCAGGTCAACCAATGGTGGGTAGTGGCTTGGTCCAGTTAGTGTAGTAAGGAGCCTTGTCAGGTCTAGTGAAGTCGATGTTTGATTCAGGGTTGAGCCAATCAATATTGTTGGACATGGCTCGTGCTATGTTGTCGAGATGATATTCGACTTCAGTTGCGCTGTCGGAGCTGTCCTTTAGCAGTTGAAAGGCATCGTTCTTGATTCGTCTTATCTCTGCTTTCATCATCTTCTTCACCCTAAAATTTTCTTGAATTATCTTGACATGCTCCATAGTTCGACCACCTACCAGTTCTTGGCCTTTCGGTAATTAAGGGATGGCATCAACAAGCTTTGAAAACCATTCATATTCGTCAGTTTCATATTCATCTAGCCATGATACAACTGATGTTGACTTTTTATTATGTGGCTTCGAGGATGATGCTGGTTACTTAGTTGATCTAGAAGAGGGGGGTTGTTGTTAGGGCTCAGGAATCTCCTCGTCGTCACCACCAGTTTATTCAAAATGATCACCAATTTTCTCTATTGGTGGTAGAGACTCAGAGTCATGAGGTTTGTCGCTACCAGGAGGACGTTGTGAAGATCTTCTAGTGGTGGTGGTCCTTTGGGGTGGTGGAGGCATAGATGAGGATTCTACAGTTTTCTTTTTGCGTTTTGGCTCAGAATCCTTGTCCGCATCATCATCGTCTCTTGGTCACTTAGCCCTTTCAGCTGACTCTTTACATGATGTTCTGAGTTGATATTCCAATAATGCCTCAAAAAGTTTAGCTTCGTCAGAAGTAAATGTTGCAGATCGTTGAGACATTTGTATAACAAGCTTGGAGATCAATTCCGCATCAGAGACAACCGGAGACGGGACTGGTTTGATTTCCATAGCAACAGGGGTAGTTGCCATTGTTTGTTTGACCAGTGACATGAGGTATGGATAGAGTTTTCTGGCGAACATCTCTTTTGTAATCCAGAGACAGTATCGATAAGAAACTTGTGAGTGTAGTCCCTAATCGTCTTGTCCATTTCACCCTGTATGTCTCGATAGAGAAACTGCTAGATCTGTTCTCTTTCCTTTGAAAACTCATTCATCACATCTTGAAGTAAGTTTAATCTATCGGCCACCTGATTGAATTTCTTGTTGACCACGTTTCTTTTCCTTACTTGCCTGATAGCTTTGACAATTTTGGTCTTAGCGCGTGATGCCCAAGTGTTGGTCGGTTTCTTGATAGGTTTGGATGTGGATCTGGTGGTAGCATCTTTGGATTGTGGTGGTGATGAGTGAGATGAAGAGTCAGAAGATGATGAGTCATGAGACGGCTCCGGGTCATTTGGTGGCTCAGACGTCCCTTTAGGGTTGTGATCAGGATTATCTAGAATGTAGCTGTCAGTTTCTTTTCGAATCCTTTTGTCTTTATCTGCTTTAGACTTGGCTTCTGCCTTTACCCTGGCCTCTTCTGCTGGTTTAGGTCGAGCTTCCTCTTTAGCTTTTTCTTTAGCAGCTTCCTCAATGTCTTTATCCGTGATCATCTCATCTTGTTCCTGTTCCTGTTCCTCTTCTTCCTCAAAGGTAAACGGAACCTCATAAGATTGCTGCTGCTGCACTGTGGATTCTTTAGCGGTGGCACCAGTTCGCTTATCGGGTTGATTAACCGCATCACGAATTGGTATGGTAAGTGCACCACCACTGGAACCTCCAGGGCCTCTTGTTTACTCACGATTGAATTCTGTAGCAGCATGCTGTAACCTTAGATGCTTAAGTGTCTTGTGATAGTCTTTTCTTCATCATTTTGTTCTTCATCTGAACTCTCTTCTTCTTCCTGCTCTTCAACTGGAGTTTTACCCTTGTCAGTTTTGGGACTAGGTGGTTTTTCTACTGTTGTTGTATCATCCGTAGCAGACTCTGAGTAGAGAACCTCCTCATCCGTCTCAGTATCCTTGGAGTCTTCGTCCTCTAATTTAGGTGTCGGTTGAGGATTAGGAATGGCACCCTTAGATGGAACTTTCCTTTTGAGGGGAGGATTTCTCTTTGGATACTTGCGGGCACTCCCAGTGCTTGCTATACTTCCTGCACTACCTGATCTCCTGGTCTTCTTTACTGGTATGGCTGAAGACTTTTCATCCATGAAGCTGACTTTTCCTAAGGCCACTGCTTCTTGATATCGGGAATATGATTGAAGACTTTTAATATCATCAGTAAGAAGGCAGTCTGTCAATACTACACCTTGTTTCTTTGTTGATGAGTCTTTGAATCTGACAACATTTAATGTAGGCTCAAACAACGCAGAATGATGGTTGGGGTCATCAAGTCTCAAGGGAATTTCTTGATTATTCCCGAGTATCCTCTGGATCAACAACTTTGTGTATCTGGTGAAAGGGACCTTTGTGCCAGGCTTCTTGAGGTAGGACATCATGTCTTCCCATATCAGACTTGCGTAGTCAATGTGCATTTTGTTGACCATGCCCCAGAAGATTTGTAGTTCCATTAGCTTAGGATGCTCATAACAGCTATCTCTACCGGAAACAAACTTTGCGATCATGATGTATAAAGTTCTCCATGGCTGAGGGATGTTCTTTAAATTGACTGAAGAGTGTTTGGTAATGATTCCCGCAGCTTCATCATAGCCAATATCGACCATGAATCGGAATGTAGCCTCTTCAGATTGAGTAGGAACATACTCAGCAGGCTGGGTATCAAGGAGCAGAAGAATTGCTCGTAAATCAGCAACAGTGACAGTGACTTGTTTATTGTTGAGAGTCACTGTGACAACATCTTGATCATCAGCTTTCTTCATTGTGTGCCAGAACTGATGAATATAGATCTCTGGTACCGTTGCTGAGTTGGTGAGCATGTTGTTGTAGGGACGAGTCTTAAGAATATCCACGGCTATTCGGCACGAAGACTCAGAGCATGTGAAGTTCTCAAAGTCAACCTTAAGGTTGTTCTTTCCATGCTTCATACTAAAACCTGTACGGAAAATGTCTTCCATTGTGAGATCGTTTGGTGCATTAACGTTTTCCATTGTGATTTCCATATCGTGATCTGAAAGATATTGAGCCAAAAGAACCAACATATCGAAAGACATTACATTAGTCATAAGTTGATTTTATTGTCCAATTATTGAATATGTTATGTTAATGAATGTTACGAGTCCAATGTCACTTGTTGTCTAACAGCCCAAAGTAGTCATGATAAGTTTCGTGAGTATATTAATTTTGAATTTTAAAGTCCAAATTTTCACTCATTCACACAACATTTTAACCATTATAGCATATTAGTGACATTTTGGTCTTGTGACGTTATGAGTAACTTATTTACAAGTTTGTACGCGCAACATTTCATTGGTAAAGTTAAAGTTTTGGCTTAAGCGTAAAAATGCAAGCTTATGCGTAAACATTGTGTAACCATACGCGTAAACCTAAGCTTATGCGTAGGAGTCCCTCTTACGCGTAAGAAATCTTACGCGTAGGAAAAGGCTCTTGGCATAATGCTTACCCATAACCGTATGTTGGGAGCTTATGCGTAAGGTTTACTCGTAAGAGTGAACCTTATGCGTAAGACTCCAAGTTTACGCATATCCTTCACAGGATACTCGTGGTCCCTTTGTAGACCCTTACGCGTAAGAGTTACGCGTAAGATTTCTCTTACGTGTAAACATCTACACGTAAGGTAATCCTTCAGCGTAGAATCCAATTTTACCCGTGATTCTGATTTTGCACGCGTAAAACCTGAAATAAATCATTCATAACATTTCAGTTAACATTTTTATTCAACCTCTTTCAAAATCACATGTTATCACAAGGTCCATCCAGTTACGCGTAGACATCAAGTTATGCGTAACCTAAAACCCTAGAGTCAAATCTTACGAATAAGAAATCTAGCCATGGGAATTGAACCAAATGATTTCTGGTAAGTCTTAGAAGCTTTATGAGTTTCTTTCAACTAGTTTTAACATCAAACACCTCAAGACTCAAAAGTACCCAATTCAACGAATACTTAAACCCTAAATTTTAATTTAGCAAAATTAGAGTTTCTGGGTATGATTCAAGGTTGGTTTTGGTTAATTAAACATGTAACAAACATCATACAAGCTACTAATTAGACAGAAACACTCACAAATGAGAACCCCCAAATTCACGCATAAACCCTAAATCTTGAAAAATGATTAAAAACGTTTTCTGGGTTGATTTAGATGTTGGAAACAGTTTAAGGATTGATATTAGATAAATTTTAATACTCCCATTTCACAACAAACAACCAAACGTGATCACATGTTCATACGCTTACGCATAAAACATATAATCACGCCTAGAGTAAAATCAAACCGTTGGATTTGTATACCATTAAAAACCAATGTTTAAAATCACTCAAAGAAGCTTAAAACACTTACAAATTCGAAGTTTATAACACGGATTTGAAGAATGAATAGTGAGCGTGGATGATGGTGGTTGTGTTCTTAAATGCAAGTATTAAATGAAAAAGATTATTAGGTGAGGTGTTTTTGTTGAAAATAAGTTTTGAATTTTGACAATAATAGTCCCTCCACCTCAACCATTTTCATCCACAGCCCATAACTTCCATTTTGGTTAAGCTTGAAGTAAAAGTTTGGAAAGAAAACTTGACGACACTCCCCCTCGACTTTAAAAATAGAGAAATTTTACAAATTTGGGTCCGAGGAGTGTCAAGAAACAATAAACAAGTCCACCATTATCAAAGATACAACCAATACAGGGTAACATGCAAGTACAAGGTTTTATGAAACAGAAAAATATTTACGTTCTCCCCCTCAACACTTGTCCGAGAAAATATGAAATTTTTGAAAGAGCAAAGTGTTGACGGAAGATTTGTACTTGCCATGTTGAAAGAAATTTAGATAGAAGAATATTTTTGAATTTTATAAATTTTATATTTTTGTATTTTGTTTTTAATAAATATTTACAAATGAGGTTTTGATATTTGACTGGTTTTAAGAATGTGTCAAAAGTTCGTCCAGTTCCTCTGGAGTCAAACACCTCATACCAATCCGGTGGACCAACTCCGTAAACCTAGCAGGAGCTAAGGCTTTGGTGAGAAGGTCTGTCAGTTGATATTCAGTACCCACAAAATATAATTCAACAATACCCTTTTCCACATGCTCCTTTATGAAATGGTATCGAAGATCGATGTGCTTGGACTTCGAATGTTGGACGGAGTAGCACGAGATTGCAATAGCACTTCGATTGTCGTAGTACATCGGGATTCTGTCAAATACGTAACCATAGTCTTTGAGTTGTGTTCTCATCGAAATGACTTGAGCACAACACGCCGACATGGCTACATATTCTGCTTCAGTTGAGGACAGCGATGTTCAATCCTGCTTCTTCGATTGCCATGACACCAGTTTATCACCAAGAAATTGTAGAGCACCTGAAGTACTTTTCCGAGAATCTAAGCAACCTGCGTGATCAGCGTCTGAAAAAGCTATTAGTTCAAAACCAGAATCCTTCGGATACCATATCCCCAAATTAATGGTTCCTTTGATGTATCGGAGGATTCTTTTAGCCTCAGAGAGGTGAATTTCAGTTGGTCTCGACTGATAACGGGAGAAAAGATATACAACAAAGACAATGTCAGTTCTACTGGCTGTTAGATACATGAGAGATCCAATAATACTTCGGTATTTGGTAGGGTCAACCAATTTCCCATGCAAATCAGCATCTAGTTTCTTGGTATGTGCCATTGGTGTGGCATAGGTATCATAGTTTTGCATTCCATGTTTGTTTAAAATTTCAAGAGCATATTTGGACTGACTCAGGAAAATACCACGGGGTGATTGATGAACTTGCAGTCCTAGAAAGAACGTAAGTTCACCCATCATGGACATTTCAAAATGTTTTTTCATAAGTTTTGAAAAAGCGTTTGAGTACTTTAGATGTGTTGACCCAAAAATGATATCATCCACATAAATTTGAACGATTAAAATGTGTTCCCCATGATATTGTATGAATAGTGTTGGGTCGACCAATCCTTTGACGAAATTATGAGAGATGAGAAAGGATGACAACTTATCATACCACGCCCGAGGGGCTTGTTTAAGACCTTAGAGAGCCTTGTTCAGTTTGTAGACGTGATTAGGGAACTCTGGATCAACAAATCCTTCTGGCTGACTAACATATACTGTTTCTTTCAGATTACCATTTAGAAAAGCAGTTTTGACGTCCATCTGAAAGACCGTGATGTTCATGTGAGCCGCGAATGCCAGAAAAATCTGAACAGCCTCAAGTCTAGCAACCGGTGCAAATGATTCCTCGTAGTCAATTCCTTCTTCTTGTCTATAACCCTTAGCCATCAGACGTGACTTATTTTTGATAACCGTACCTTCAGCATCCAACTTGTTTTTCCAAATCCATTTCAGACCAATAACATAGACCCCTGTTGGTTTTGAAACCAATTCCCATACTTCAAGACGTTTAAACTGGTTAAGTTCTTCTTGCATGGATTCAATCCAGTCGTCATATGTCATGGATTCTTTAATATTTTTGGGTTCAGCTTTGTAACACCCCAACCCGATAAGGGTAGAAGTATCACAGTATGGTGTCATATCAAAACATACATAATGAACATAAATCACACAGCGGAAGTCTTAATTAAATAAATCAAAAATTTAAGTCAACGGGACTTATCAATACATAGATACCAAAGGAAAACTCCGAATGAAAATATAATAACAAAATCAAATGAAGTCTAAGATGACTAGGTATGGTCTCTATATCAGCTCATCTCTCAACCCCAGACAATCCCCAGCTCCTAGCTTATGTACCTGCCGCAGGAAAAGAAATGCGGCTGAGCTTAAAAAGCCCAGTGAACAGATATAATGATACAATAATAATAAAACTGAACATGAGAACAAAGTAAGGAAAGTCAGTCAATAAATCTGGTATATCAAAGGAACAGAGTAGGGTAAATGAAACATAGGAAAAGGGGTCAGTTATCCACCACGAGCCAACAAAACAAATCAAATCAAATCATATATCCATAGTAGCCTGTAGTAACCAATAGTAACCATAGCAGATATAACAGACATGGAGTGATCAGCTCCCAGATTGTGAAGACGCGTATTGCACACGACATCATTCACCAGACAAATCATAATATATCAGATAACAGAACAAATCTAGGATGCATCCATACGCCCCTGCAGACAAATAGTGGCCATACAAAATATATCGAGCTCATAATCAGATAACAGAAAGGGACGGTGTGTAACATCACTCGTACACACTAGAGTCATGCCATTGGTGCATCAATGACACGGACATGGAACCCCCATGCCTAGTGATAGCTCGGGTCTCAAACTGACAGGTCAAGGCAAAAGGTCCAAGTGTAGCAATATATAAGTCATCATAATCAAAGGTTCAATATCAAAGTTCACAATTCAGAGGTTCATAGCAATGATTCAATTTCAAAGTTCAATAGCAAAGGTTCAATATCAGAGAGTCAATAGCAAAGGAATCATAGCAATGAATATCATGAGCGAACAAAGTAAAGGATCAGAAAGTCATGAGAAACCCCTACTGAAAAGGGATAGAATATCTGTACCTTATTCGAAGCAAGCAAATAGGAAAAGAAAAATCACAAGATGATCAATCCTGCTGCCCGGAACCTATACGAATTATAACCAAATATTATTTATACGTTTATTACGTCATAACTTCTTTTACATATTGATTATGAATCGCTTTATTATTCTTAGGGTTTATTTAGGTTAAATGTATTCCTATTTTAGTAATAAACCGAATTTGATATTTTTAGGGTTAAACTGATTTAAACACAAGGATAAGACCATAATTTCCTCTCTCGAATACCCACTCAAAGCACACACGCGAACACACCATAATGCCAATAATAACGAGACTCATGAGAGTAGCAAGACACGACATCCTTTAAATTTTCACACAATATTTTACTAGTCACACCATGTTAATATATTTCATGTGAATTCATGCATGCAAAGTGTTGAACAAAACAATTCCTCATATGTGACTACATTTAATAAACTATGCTTATAAAATATTATGCAAATACAGGTTGTGACACCAAAATCCCACGTGACATCCAATCTCATGCATATTCAACAAGCAATTGCTCCTAACAGTTTTTGACACGATTAGTTTTACTCTTTTAGCATGAAAATGTGACCAATATTTAACCTATGAAACTCACCCATAGCATTAGTGACCCACCCATCTTGTTCCACCTTAACTCAGATTGGAAATTCACCCTTTACTCGAGACACACACACGCTTCACATGTACTCGAACTGATATGCATATTACTATTAGCTTCTGATGTTAAATGACAAACCACAACCATGCACCAACCTAATGTTATCTATTTATCATGCATGCATAATAATATACGCTACCAGGATGGTTAGCAAAAACCCGCGACTAACATCGAAACACACGCAAACAGCACAATAACGACACCCACACAAGCACAACATCGCCACTTACAACACACATAAAATCATCCCACATACCAAGCCCTCGCTAAACCTGATCATGGGGTTTCTCCTGTTTTATAAAGCTCATTAGAGGTTCATTAAGTGGTTATTTTAGGGCTTTCATATCAAGTTTAGCATTGCATTCTTAAGGGCTGATCAAAATAGAAAACCGTGGGTCGATAGGAGCAGTTTTAGACATGCTATATTTTATGATTTCCATTTATATAGGCACGATGACAACAAAACAAACATGTCAAGTGGTCCATAATAATCAGATTCATAACCATATTAGGTGTACATATTACACGACATATAATTTTAGGTTTTTCATAGTTTAGGTTTGATGTGCAATGTGACAAGTTTTATTGTGATACAAGACAAGCGCAAGGCTGCCCTATACCACGACCAGGTTCAGAATAAAAGGACGAGACGATGTGGTCATGAAGGTACCTTGTAGCGTGAAGAGGAGAGGAAAACAATGACCCAAAACCAAGCGAATCAAACCCTCCTTGGGCCCTAGGAATCACGACAGCAGCAGCAGCAATAAACCCACACTCGAAACCAATCGACACTCGTAGCAACCACGTGAATTTCAGTCCTTACACGCACTCCGAATCACCCTTTCCTTGAAGCCTTTTTCGACAGAAAAATGGATATGGGATGGAGCTGTTTTGCCGTCATTTTCTTGAAGGGGTCTAGGGTTTTCTTTTTAGGTGTATTTGTTTTGAAGGAGTAAATAAATATTGAGATATATTGAGGTAATCTTGGAAATTATTTGAAGAAGTAAATGGTAACAATTTCTTGGCATGATAACGCTACACACGTTTTGTCTTGGACGAAATTTAAGGTGATTAGGCGTGTGATTTGGACTAGAATTAAGGAGGCTTTAATCACAATATAGTTCCCTTAATTACCTTATTTCAATTATATTTTATTTAGTTTAGTTTACTTTATAACTTGCATATATACATTTGTGGTACATGTAGACGTAAGTGAAATTAGATTTTATTTTCCCGTCACATTTGATAGTTATACTAATATAAGTTGTATGCGAAACGCGTTAACTAATCTGATGTGTCTACAAGTTTTTCATAATTGTTTAACTTGAGGGCAAAATGGTCATTAAACATGTTCGATATTTTAGGGTTTTACAACTCTTCCCCTCTAAAAAAATATTTTCGTCCTCGAAAATTGAAAGGAAACGAAAGAAGCAAACGAAGATATACCAGATTACACAACTGAGGGTAACAGAAATCAAACGGTAGAACTTTACAAAGGAGAACGCGTGCCGAACAATAAACTTAACAAATCGCATAACGATGAAGGTAGATCAAACGTATAGGCAGAATGATCCTAATGTCCTGCTAAACTCAGTCAATCAGTGCAAACTTCTACGCTTCTAAGGCATTCCTCGAGACATCCTATGTTCACAATGAGGGTACGTCATATGATGTAAGTATTATCACGTTGGCCAAGCGTCATAATACCAGCATCATATGAGTATACCTTCATGATGACCATACTTTATCTCAAGTCGTGAAAATCATCCTATCATCCACCTAACGGTCCATTCTACATCTTAGGGTCGGTCCGAAACAATCAATACTAACGGATTCGAAATCAGAGGAACATAACATATAAGGGACGTAACGGAACATAGCAAGTACCATCGAACTGAAACACGTCGGAAATAGCATCAGGTCTTCCATAGTTTGTCAAATTTCTCAAAATAAAACCATCACCCAACATACGCAGAATTTATACCGAACGGAAAATCATTCAAAGAGAACAAAATTTATTCAAGGGATTTAAAACACAACGCGAGGTCGTAGTAACACCGAAGAATCAAACCATAGGACTCCATCATCCAAACGCGCCCAATCATATGAAGCAGATGAATCTCCTCAGCATCTCAACGGTCGGACTGTTGACCACAATATGCCCGAATCTTGCTAGTAGTTTTACTGCATGACTAAAGTACGCCGGTCATACTTCTTCTGCTCATACGTCTTCCAAGTGTCCACCAGTTGAATCTCGTCTCCGTCTTTGCGCCTCTGGTTGATTCGTCCAGTTCCCTCTAGCAGCATCTTGATGTCTCCAGCAGCATTGCAGTTGGTGCGGCTTCTGCTTCACGACCCTCTCCAGCTCAGAAACTGTTGCAGCAACACAGGGTCGATACCATCACCTTCGACTCCACGAGTAGTCTCCATCTAAACGATCGATAAAGGAATGCGCGAAGATAGAATAACAAAATGCGAAAAGAAGAAGGTTGAATCAGCAAAGACAAAAGAACATCGAAGTCAAACCTGGACAAAAATCAAAAGAATCGAAAAAGATCGAAACAGACGGAAGCCTAATGTCTACCCAAGTCCTCACAAGTCAAACCTAAGCTCTAAGGGTCAACTCTTAGGGTCCATATGTCACAGGTCCTGACTACAAGTCGTAAACCTGGGCTCTGATACCATAATTGTAACACCCCAACCCGATAAGGGTAGAAGTATCACAGTATGGTGTCATATCAAAACATACATAATGAACATAAATCACACAGCGGAAGTCTTAATTAAATAAATCAAAAATTTAAGTCAACGGGACTTATCAATACATAGATACCAAAGGAAAACTCCGAATGAAAATATAATAACAAAATCAAATGAAGTCTAAGATGACTAGGTATGGTCTCTATATCAGCTCATCTCTCAACCCCAGACAATCCCCAGCTCCTAGCTTATGTACCTGCCGCAGGAAAAGAAATGCGGCTGAGCTTAAAAAGCCCAGTGAACAGATATAATGATACAATAATAATAAAACTGAACATGAGAACAAAGTAAGGAAAGTCAGTCAATAAATCTGGTATATCAAAGGAACAGAGTAGGGTAAATGAAACATAGGAAAAGGGGTCAGTTATCCACCACGAGCCAACAAAACAAATCAAATCAAATCATATATCCATAGTAGCCTGTAGTAACCAATAGTAACCATAGCAGATATAACAGACATGGAGTGATCAGCTCCCAGATTGTGAAGACGCGTATTGCACACGACATCATTCACCAGACAAATCATAATATATCAGATAACAGAACAAATCTAGGATGCATCCATACGCCCCTGCAGACAAATAGTGGCCATACAAAATATATCGAGCTCATAATCAGATAACAGAAAGGGACGGTGTGTAACATCACTCGTACACACTAGAGTCATGCCATTGGTGCATCAATGACACGGACATGGAACCCCCATGCCTAGTGATAGCTCGGGTCTCAAACTGACAGGTCAAGGCAAAAGGTCCAAGTGTAGCAATATATAAGTCATCATAATCAAAGGTTCAATATCAAAGTTCACAATTCAGAGGTTCATAGCAATGATTCAATTTCAAAGTTCAATAGCAAAGGTTCAATATCAGAGAGTCAATAGCAAAGGAATCATAGCAATGAATATCATGAGCGAACAAAGTAAAGGATCAGAAAGTCATGAGAAACCCCTACTGAAAAGGGATAGAATATCTGTACCTTATTCGAAGCAAGCAAATAGGAAAAGAAAAATCACAAGATGATCAATCCTGCTGCCCGGAACCTATACGAATTATAACCAAATATTATTTATACGTTTATTACGTCATAACTTCTTTTACATATTGATTATGAATCGCTTTATTATTCTTAGGGTTTATTTAGGTTAAATGTATTCCTATTTTAGTAATAAACCGAATTTGATATTTTTAGGGTTAAACTGATTTAAACACAAGGATAAGACCATAATTTCCTCTCTCGAATACCCACTCAAAGCACACACGCGAACACACCATAATGCCAATAATAACGAGACTCATGAGAGTAGCAAGACACGACATCCTTTAAATTTTCACACAATATTTTACTAGTCACACCATGTTAATATATTTCATGTGAATTCATGCATGCAAAGTGTTGAACAAAACAATTCCTCATATGTGACTACATTTAATAAACTATGCTTATAAAATATTATGCAAATACAGGTTGTGACACCAAAATCCCACGTGACATCCAATCTCATGCATATTCAACAAGCAATTGCTCCTAACAGTTTTTGACACGATTAGTTTTACTCTTTTAGCATGAAAATGTGACCAATATTTAACCTATGAAACTCACCCATAGCATTAGTGACCCACCCATCTTGTTCCACCTTAACTCAGATTGGAAATTCACCCTTTACTCGAGACACACACACGCTTCACATGTACTCGAACTGATATGCATATTACTATTAGCTTCTGATGTTAAATGACAAACCACAACCATGCACCAACCTAATGTTATCTATTTATCATGCATGCATAATAATATACGCTACCAGGATGGTTAGCAAAAACCCGCGACTAACATCGAAACACACGCAAACAGCACAATAACGACACCCACACAAGCACAACATCGCCACTTACAACACACATAAAATCATCCCACATACCAAGCCCTCGCTAAACCTGATCATGGGGTTTCTCCTGTTTTATAAAGCTCATTAGAGGTTCATTAAGTGGTTATTTTAGGGCTTTCATATCAAGTTTAGCATTGCATTCTTAAGGGCTGATCAAAATAGAAAACCGTGGGTCGATAGGAGCAGTTTTAGACATGCTATATTTTATGATTTCCATTTATATAGGCACGATGACAACAAAACAAACATGTCAAGTGGTCCATAATAATCAGATTCATAACCATATTAGGTGTACATATTACACGACATATAATTTTAGGTTTTTCATAGTTTAGGTTTGATGTGCAATGTGACAAGTTTTATTGTGATACAAGACAAGCGCAAGGCTGCCCTATACCACGACCAGGTTCAGAATAAAAGGACGAGACGATGTGGTCATGAAGGTACCTTGTAGCGTGAAGAGGAGAGGAAAACAATGACCCAAAACCAAGCGAATCAAACCCTCCTTGGGCCCTAGGAATCACGACAGCAGCAGCAGCAATAAACCCACACTCGAAACCAATCGACACTCGTAGCAACCACGTGAATTTCAGTCCTTACACGCACTCCGAATCACCCTTTCCTTGAAGCCTTTTTCGACAGAAAAATGGATATGGGATGGAGCTGTTTTGCCGTCATTTTCTTGAAGGGGTCTAGGGTTTTCTTTTTAGGTGTATTTGTTTTGAAGGAGTAAATAAATATTGAGATATATTGAGGTAATCTTGGAAATTATTTGAAGAAGTAAATGGTAACAATTTCTTGGCATGATAACGCTACACACGTTTTGTCTTGGACGAAATTTAAGGTGATTAGGCGTGTGATTTGGACTAGAATTAAGGAGGCTTTAATCACAATATAGTTCCCTTAATTACCTTATTTCAATTATATTTTATTTAGTTTAGTTTACTTTATAACTTGCATATATACATTTGTGGTACATGTAGACGTAAGTGAAATTAGATTTTATTTTCCCGTCACATTTGATAGTTATACTAATATAAGTTGTATGCGAAACGCGTTAACTAATCTGATGTGTCTACAAGTTTTTCATAATTGTTTAACTTGAGGGCAAAATGGTCATTAAACATGTTCGATATTTTAGGGTTTTACAACTCTTCCCCTCTAAAAAAATATTTTCGTCCTCGAAAATTGAAAGGAAACGAAAGAAGCAAACGAAGATATACCAGATTACACAACTGAGGGTAACAGAAATCAAACGGTAGAACTTTACAAAGGAGAACGCGTGCCGAACAATAAACTTAACAAATCGCATAACGATGAAGGTAGATCAAACGTATAGGCAGAATGATCCTAATGTCCTGCTAAACTCAGTCAATCAGTGCAAACTTCTACGCTTCTAAGGCATTCCTCGAGACATCCTATGTTCACAATGAGGGTACGTCATATGATGTAAGTATTATCACGTTGGCCAAGCGTCATAATACCAGCATCATATGAGTATACCTTCATGATGACCATACTTTATCTCAAGTCGTGAAAATCATCCTATCATCCACCTAACGGTCCATTCTACATCTTAGGGTCGGTCCGAAACAATCAATACTAACGGATTCGAAATCAGAGGAACATAACATATAAGGGACGTAACGGAACATAGCAAGTACCATCGAACTGAAACACGTCGGAAATAGCATCAGGTCTTCCATAGTTTGTCAAATTTCTCAAAATAAAACCATCACCCAACATACGCAGAATTTATACCGAACGGAAAATCATTCAAAGAGAACAAAATTTATTCAAGGGATTTAAAACACAACGCGAGGTCGTAGTAACACCGAAGAATCAAACCATAGGACTCCATCATCCAAACGCGCCCAATCATATGAAGCAGATGAATCTCCTCAGCATCTCAACGGTCGGACTGTTGACCACAATATGCCCGAATCTTGCTAGTAGTTTTACTGCATGACTAAAGTACGCCGGTCATACTTCTTCTGCTCATACGTCTTCCAAGTGTCCACCAGTTGAATCTCGTCTCCGTCTTTGCGCCTCTGGTTGATTCGTCCAGTTCCCTCTAGCAGCATCTTGATGTCTCCAGCAGCATTGCAGTTGGTGCGGCTTCTGCTTCACGACCCTCTCCAGCTCAGAAACTGTTGCAGCAACACAGGGTCGATACCATCACCTTCGACTCCACGAGTAGTCTCCATCTAAACGATCGATAAAGGAATGCGCGAAGATAGAATAACAAAATGCGAAAAGAAGAAGGTTGAATCAGCAAAGACAAAAGAACATCGAAGTCAAACCTGGACAAAAATCAAAAGAATCGAAAAAGATCGAAACAGACGGAAGCCTAATGTCTACCCAAGTCCTCACAAGTCAAACCTAAGCTCTAAGGGTCAACTCTTAGGGTCCATATGTCACAGGTCCTGACTACAAGTCGTAAACCTGGGCTCTGATACCATAATTGTAACACCCCAACCCGATAAGGGTAGAAGTATCACAGTATGGTGTCATATCAAAACATACATAATGAACATAAATCACACAGCGGAAGTCTTAATTAAATAAATCAAAAATTTAAGTCAACGGGACTTATCAATACATAGATACCAAAGGAAAACTCCGAATGAAAATATAATAACAAAATCAAATGAAGTCTAAGATGACTAGGTATGGTCTCTATATCAGCTCATCTCTCAACCCCAGACAATCCCCAGCTCCTAGCTTATGTACCTGCCGCAGGAAAAGAAATGCGGCTGAGCTTAAAAAGCCCAGTGAACAGATATAATGATACAATAATAATAAAACTGAACATGAGAACAAAGTAAGGAAAGTCAGTCAATAAATCTGGTATATCAAAGGAACAGAGTAGGGTAAATGAAACATAGGAAAAGGGGTCAGTTATCCACCACGAGCCAACAAAACAAATCAAATCAAATCATATATCCATAGTAGCCTGTAGTAACCAATAGTAACCATAGCAGATATAACAGACATGGAGTGATCAGCTCCCAGATTGTGAAGACGCGTATTGCACACGACATCATTCACCAGACAAATCATAATATATCAGATAACAGAACAAATCTAGGATGCATCCATACGCCCCTGCAGACAAATAGTGGCCATACAAAATATATCGAGCTCATAATCAGATAACAGAAAGGGACGGTGTGTAACATCACTCGTACACACTAGAGTCATGCCATTGGTGCATCAATGACACGGACATGGAACCCCCATGCCTAGTGATAGCTCGGGTCTCAAACTGACAGGTCAAGGCAAAAGGTCCAAGTGTAGCAATATATAAGTCATCATAATCAAAGGTTCAATATCAAAGTTCACAATTCAGAGGTTCATAGCAATGATTCAATTTCAAAGTTCAATAGCAAAGGTTCAATATCAGAGAGTCAATAGCAAAGGAATCATAGCAATGAATATCATGAGCGAACAAAGTAAAGGATCAGAAAGTCATGAGAAACCCCTACTGAAAAGGGATAGAATATCTGTACCTTATTCGAAGCAAGCAAATAGGAAAAGAAAAATCACAAGATGATCAATCCTGCTGCCCGGAACCTATACGAATTATAACCAAATATTATTTATACGTTTATTACGTCATAACTTCTTTTACATATTGATTATGAATCGCTTTATTATTCTTAGGGTTTATTTAGGTTAAATGTATTCCTATTTTAGTAATAAACCGAATTTGATATTTTTAGGGTTAAACTGATTTAAACACAAGGATAAGACCATAATTTCCTCTCTCGAATACCCACTCAAAGCACACACGCGAACACACCATAATGCCAATAATAACGAGACTCATGAGAGTAGCAAGACACGACATCCTTTAAATTTTCACACAATATTTTACTAGTCACACCATGTTAATATATTTCATGTGAATTCATGCATGCAAAGTGTTGAACAAAACAATTCCTCATATGTGACTACATTTAATAAACTATGCTTATAAAATATTATGCAAATACAGGTTGTGACACCAAAATCCCACGTGACATCCAATCTCATGCATATTCAACAAGCAATTGCTCCTAACAGTTTTTGACACGATTAGTTTTACTCTTTTAGCATGAAAATGTGACCAATATTTAACCTATGAAACTCACCCATAGCATTAGTGACCCACCCATCTTGTTCCACCTTAACTCAGATTGGAAATTCACCCTTTACTCGAGACACACACACGCTTCACATGTACTCGAACTGATATGCATATTACTATTAGCTTCTGATGTTAAATGACAAACCACAACCATGCACCAACCTAATGTTATCTATTTATCATGCATGCATAATAATATACGCTACCAGGATGGTTAGCAAAAACCCGCGACTAACATCGAAACACACGCAAACAGCACAATAACGACACCCACACAAGCACAACATCGCCACTTACAACACACATAAAATCATCCCACATACCAAGCCCTCGCTAAACCTGATCATGGGGTTTCTCCTGTTTTATAAAGCTCATTAGAGGTTCATTAAGTGGTTATTTTAGGGCTTTCATATCAAGTTTAGCATTGCATTCTTAAGGGCTGATCAAAATAGAAAACCGTGGGTCGATAGGAGCAGTTTTAGACATGCTATATTTTATGATTTCCATTTATATAGGCACGATGACAACAAAACAAACATGTCAAGTGGTCCATAATAATCAGATTCATAACCATATTAGGTGTACATATTACACGACATATAATTTTAGGTTTTTCATAGTTTAGGTTTGATGTGCAATGTGACAAGTTTTATTGTGATACAAGACAAGCGCAAGGCTGCCCTATACCACGACCAGGTTCAAAATAAAAGGACGAGACGATGTGGTCATGAAGGTACCTTGTAGCGTGAAGAGGAGAGGAAAACAATGACCCAAAACCAAGCGAATCAAACCCTCCTTGGGCCCTAGGAATCACGACAGCAGCAGCAGCAATAAACCCACACTCGAAACCAATCGACACTCGTAGCAACCACGTGAATTTCAGTCCTTACACGCACTCCGAATCACCCTTTCCTTGAAGCCTTTTTCGACAGAAAAATGGATATGGGATGGAGCTGTTTTGCCGTCATTTTCTTGAAGGGGTCTAGGGTTTTCTTTTTAGGTGTATTTGTTTTGAAGGAGTAAATAAATATTGAGATATATTGAGGTAATCTTGGAAATTATTTGAAGAAGTAAATGGTAACAATTTCTTGGCATGATAACGCTACACACGTTTTGTCTTGGACGAAATTTAAGGTGATTAGGCGTGTGATTTGGACTAGAATTAAGGAGGCTTTAATCACAATATAGTTCCCTTAATTACCTTATTTCAATTATATTTTATTTAGTTTAGTTTACTTTATAACTTGCATATATACATTTGTGGTACATGTAGACGTAAGTGAAATTAGATTTTATTTTCCCGTCACATTTGATAGTTATACTAATATAAGTTGTATGCGAAACGCGTTAACTAATCTGATGTGTCTACAAGTTTTTCATAATTGTTTAACTTGAGGGCAAAATGGTCATTAAACATGTTCGATATTTTAGGGTTTTACAAGCTTGGTAGAAGGTGAGTGCATAAATGCTATGTTCACCGTCGGTCTGAAGGCGTTGTCTAGTTACGACTGGTTGATTCGGGTTTGCAATAATATTCACAAGAGGATGGTCTCTAGTCCAACGATGTGTGGAGGGTTGATGTTGATATACATTGTGCAGATTAGGAGGATTCAAATGGCTTGTAGATGATTCCGCAACATCAGAATTGGCAGATTCATTTGCAAAAGGGTTGAAGAACGCATTTGGATCATAATCTGTAGGTGGGGTCACTTCATGGTTTAGAAGATCATCAGTTGGTTCAGCGTCATTGGATGCGGTTTGTTCGGCTGTTGTTGTTGAATCAATTGGAGGTGCTTCCTCAACAGTTGTTGTTGTTTCAGGTGTATCAGGTATTGGATTATTATCAGGTTGAGCAGCGGAAACATTTGATACATCTAGAGCACGTTGATCAATATCATCACTAAACAGAGGAGCAAATAGTTGTTCCATTTGACGTTGAGTAAGCTGTAAGCTTGGTTCAGCTGATGATGGGGTTTGGGGGAAGTTTAGACGGTTATGTCCGGGTTCCAAGCTATTTTGCTCAGAAGCCATATCTGTAAGCTCATCAAAATTTGCATGAATCGTTTCCATAATCTCCCTTGTACGACGATTCCAGATCCAGTATCCTTTAGAATTCTCACAGTATCCAACAAAGACTCCTATGTCAGCTTTAGCTTTGAGCTTACCAAAGTCATCACGATCATTATTTGGGTAACAAAGGGATCCAAATACATGAAAGTGTTTGAGATTCGGTTTACGGTTGTGGATAAGCTTATAAGGTGTTTTGTTGTGGCGTTTGGTAATCATTGAACGGTTCTGAGTGTAGCATGCAGTTGACACGGCTTCAGTCCACAAGTAATCTGGAAGTTTTGCATTTATCAACATCGTTCTTGCAGCTTCCACTAATGTACGGTTTCATCTTTCAACCACTCCGTTTTGTTATGGTGTTCGTGCAATGGATGTTTGATGCCCAATTCCCACTTTCTCATAGTATACACGAAGAGTTTGATTAACAAATCCAGTCCCTTTATCTGTTCTAATTTGTCTGACTGTATTCCGGAGCTGAACTTGAATTTTCGTGAGAAAGGTGATGATCATTTGTGGAGCTTGATCTTTACTTTCGAAGAAAATAAAGCCAAGTCCATCTTGAGTAGTCATCCACAATTACCAAGATGTAGCGTTTGCCGTTAATCGTCTACATACACATCGGACCACACAAATCCATGTGAAGAAGATGAAGCACATGCTGTGAGCTGTGTTCCACCTTTGAAGGAAAGTAAGCACGAGTGCTTTTCCCTTGTTCACATGCTGAGCATAGGTGATCTTTAGAATACCGAAATCTTGGGAGACCTTCAACAAGTTTATAGCGTGCAAGATTGGTTATGGTTTGAAAGTTTAAGTGTGAAAGACGACGATGCCATAGCCAAGATTTTGTAGATGTTGCCTTTGAAAGTAGACAGATGGGAGATGAAGCAATCATGTCTTGCATTGAAATTGTGTAAAGACTTGATGTGCGGGTTCCAGACATAAGATCGTTTCCTTGTAGATCACGAATGAAATAAGTTTTCTCCCGAAAAGAAACTTCTAAATATCCATCACAAAATTGACCAACTGAGAAGAGATTGTGACAGAGACCTTCCACATAATAAACCTTGCTAATTTCAATGTTACCATTGATGTAATATCCGTAGCCCATGATAGCTGCGAAGTGATCATTCCCAAACCTGACAGTGCCAATGAACTTTGAAACAAAATTTGATAACAGATTGAGATTGTATGTCATGTGTCAGGAACATCCGCTATCAACAATCCAGAGGATGATCTGTATCACCTGCATTACACACAGACGACACAGATGGAATAGAAGTAGATGTGGAGCCCAAAGAGTTAGAGGGTTCCGATGCAGTTATATTTGAAGCACACATGTTTATAATTTTAGGTATCCATTTAAAGCCAAGTGTATTATGTAACCATTTCTGCCATCTCCAACTAGTCTTAACTTTGGTCTTAGTAAATGCACTAGGTGATAAGTTCTTCCTAGGAGGTGAAGGGGGTTCTATGGGTACATCAATGATAAAATCATGAACAGTAGTAGGCGGTTTACCTAACACAGACTTAGAAGCATTAGTGGGCCTAGAGGTATTCCGTTTTGTATTATTTCGCTTACGAGATAAGATAGCATTAGCAACACATTTATCATGACAACCTAAAAATATGCTTTTACGACAACCAACACAAGATGCTTCAAACAAAACATTCAACGTACTTAAAGTTTCAGCATTTGTTACATCACTTTTTCTATTACATTTGTCTAACGCAATGTCTAAAGTGGGTGCAACTTGAGTCTTATTCAAAGTCCTAAGGTGTTCTTCTACTTCAGAGGTCTTTATTGTTCTTTTCTTATGTCACAACTTCCTATTCTTCCTTGATTTACTCTTAAGCTGTGAAGTGCTAGCGTTGGGAAAAGAGGCAACTATTCCTATTTCAGTGGAAGGAAGCACATTAGTATCTTGTGGTTTGTCATTGGGTGTTCTAGTGTCAATTTTAAACATTCCTGGGGCAACTGCATTAGTGTTACTAATCTTATCTTGTTTAAGTTTCACCAACTCCGCTTTTACATCATGGATAGTGTGTAATAAATCTTGATTTTCAGAGAGAGTGTTTCCATTATTTCGTAAAACTTCTTTGGTATAAGCAAGATGGTCATCAACATCTTTTGACGCTTGAGCACGAGTCTTTTTAAGTAAATCAAATATGACACCATATTCAGTTTTCACTTTGGCAATTTCTTGTTCCTATTTTGAAATTTGACACTTTAAAGACAAGTTTTCATCATCCAGTTGTTCTATTTTAGGATTTGAAATTTTTGAACTCAACTGGTTGATTTTGTTTTGCAAATCAAGTTCACGATTTTGACAATCTTTTTGACACCATTGAAGACGACGTTTTGCGTTGGAAAGCTCATTTAACAATAGCTCATTTTCAAGTTTTAAGGACTTGATTTGTGACACAGTATCGGTATTCTCAATATTTGCAACATAATCAACAGAATCAGCAGCGATATAATCAAATGCATATGCAACAGAATGCAGTAACACAACATTTATGGTATCAGCACAGATAACATCTTCCAAGAGTCGGTCAACATGATTTCTTAACATTTTCTGTTTACGTTTAGTATTAGAAATCTATGTTTCTGTTTGCTCGAAAACTGTTTTCATAAGCCCAATCTCCTTTTGAAGTTCCCGTTCCCAATAGTTTGCACACATTTTAAAATTTCGGGCATGTGGTAAAAGCCCTTTCTGAAAAATATCTCTTTGTTGTTGCGCAAATGGCGATCGAAAATGTTCAGCTTTTATTTCAGAATTAACTTCAATTGCATGTTCCAAAAGTTTGATGTTAGACATGAAAGTGTCAAAGTATTTAAGAACCTGACATCGTTCAGATAATGGCTTTATTTCACTAAATGAAGGTAAAGGACTATTAATTTGTGCAACATTGGATCGGGGACCATCATTAGAAGAGGACTTAGGAGTAGGCGTGATAACCCAAGGTGTGTTAGAATTATCCTGTTGTGCGACGAAAGTTATGGCTTTTGAATAGTTAAATGGTTTGCAATAAACAACATTTTCTATGTTTGACCGAATCTCGTCTTCTGCATCTAATTCCTCCATACAATTATATTCAACAACACTCATAATGGAATCATCAATTCTGTGTTCTGCACTATAGACTTGAGGATTTGGTTTGAATGCTCTCTATGTGAAAAACGTGGTTTGTAATCAGCAAGATTCGGTCCATATCTATTTGGATTTGGTTTAAAAGTAAACTTTTGAATAGTTGTGATTGACTCACCATGTTTGTAAACAACATTTCTAAACTCTTTGATTTTGTTTTGTAAGTCGACAATTTCCTCAAGATAGTCATCTAGTTGTTTCCTCGAATGCTTTTTGTATTCACAAAACTGTTTTTGACAAGTTAACAACTCAGACTTGGCTTTTTGAGTTTCCGAAGTGAGAGCGTTAAGTTGTTGTTTATGATCATATTTCAGTTGTTCTATTTGAGACAACAAAGCATTCTTGGATGCAACTAGATCACATATCTGTTTTTCCAAAGATTTTTCATTTTGGTACGATTTAGCAAATGCGACTTCAAAACCTTTTTCACGTTTCTCTTTAGTTTGAAAAATGTTGAGTTGGAACTTATAGCATTCATTATCCTTAGTTAACAGTGCAATTTTCTCATGTAATTTCTTATTGATGTCATGGCACTTTTCCATTCGAGATTTTTGGGTCTTAATTAAGTTGGTCATGAGCTCAAGATCTGGATTAGACACAGGTTCAACTTGTTCAACGTAAGTCTCCACATGATCATTATTTAGATCCTCAAATATAACCACGGAGTCAACTTGATTATCAATATTAACCCTAAGGTCATCTTGATCGTCAAATATAACTACGGGATCTATCTGATTATCATCGGAATGAGATGTAAATGGCTCATGTTGAACACTCTGATCCTCGTCGGATGCAGATGTTGGCGGAGATATCAGATCAGTAATGAATATAGTTTGATCCGGTACCTGAGACAAGCCGTCAGTGTCATACACTGGGCCTGTGTCACTCATGTGGAGTTCTTGCATGTTTGCCATTAACATCACTGCTGCATTAACCTGCAAGTCCTCCATGTCATCATCAGAATCTGCATTTGCCTTGAAGCTTTGTTCCTTGTTGGTAAGAGTTCCACCAGCTTCATCCTTGAGAGCCAAGAGTAAAGCCTCTTTGTGATAAGCATTGCCTCTTGTCCTCGGCTTTGGGCATGCATTAGCCAGATGACCCTTCTCATTACAGTTATAACATCGGAGACCATTAATCCCAGTCTGAGCATTTACCTGATCAACCACTTGAACCCTTTGTTGTTGTGGAGCACCCATGTTATTCCTTCCATTTGGATTAAATCCTTGACCACTTCCCATCTGACGAACATTACCACGATTCTAAACTTCAACTCTTCCATTGTTAACAACAGCTTGATTCCTTGTGTTGGATGAGGTATGAATGCGATTGTTGGGTTTGTTGGAATAGCGGCCGAAAGCTCTTGCAATCATGACAAACCCTTGTTGCAATGCATCGAAAGCTTCTGCATCCTCATTAGATTCGCTGTAATGCACTTGGCATCCCATAATGCCATGTCATTATTCCATGTCATCATTGTATTTATGTGGCATTTTTTTTAATGACATGTGGCTTTTTTTTTTAAATTTATGTTGAATTTTGTTGTTTTTAAATTTTATAATTTTAAAATTCGGTTTGTATTTGAGTATTTTAAATTTTAATTCAGTTTAATTAAAAAGAAGACATATATTGGATTTGAACTTGGGTCATTCATAAGTTATCTAAACAATTTACCACTAGAGTAAATTGTTTTTTGATTTATATGTTCCAAATCAATACAAATAAGGACATGCTAAAAAATTCAGCAGTTTGTAATTTAGGAATGTATATTATGAAGATAACAATTTAAAAAAAAAGATGATATATATTACCTATTATATATTTTTAACCTATTTTTTGTGCCTTCTTCATAATCATTCTAATCCCTAACAGGTTTTATCCACTTTTAAGTTTAACAGGTTTATCGACTTTTAAGTTTTACTGTGTTATCAGATATCGGATACAAAGATGGAGTCACAAAGAGAATAAATATCACAATAGTTTTATTTTGCTTCTTTAATGCTTTATTCTGTTCATAATTGTTGATGATTTTTCGTTGATCCATGCGCAGTATATCGGTGAAAAGAGGGCTTTTACTCCGGACTCAAGTTATGAGGATGGTAAGATATGTAAGTTGGTGTACACAGACATACATTATCGATCTTTATTCTGCCTCCCATACTAAACCCTATTGTGATATTTATTTGTCTTCATTGCTGTATAATACAATCTTCAAATCTTTGTGATCATAATACAATTATTGATTTTTGCTGGTTTCATGTTTTATGTATCCAATCTTGAAAGTCAAGATGATTTTTGTGTTCATGATTATGATATATGGTACTTCTCTTATATTTATATGTTTACAGGTTTATGTAAATTTTTCTATGTTTTTCTTTTCTTTCTTTTTTGTGTGCCAAATCTTCAGCTTGAGGGATGGAGCTGAATCGCTCAATGATTACCAAGCGCCACAACAAAACACCTTATGAGCTTATCCACAACCATAAACCGAACCTCAAACACTTTCATGTATTTGGATCCCTTTGTTATCCGAATAATAATCGTGATGACTCTGGTAATCTCAAAGCCAAAGCTAACATTGGAGTCTTTATAGGATATTGTGAAAATTCTAAGGGTTTCCGGATCTGGAATCGTCGTACAAAGCAAGTTATGTAAACGATTCATGCAAATTTCGATGAGCTTACATATATGGCTTCTGAGCATAATAGCTTGGAACCCGGTCACAACCGTTTAAACTTCCCCCAAACCCCATCATCAGCTGAACCAAGCCCCCAGCTTACTCGTCAACAAATGGAAAATTTATTTGCTCCGCTGTTTAGTGATGATATTGATGAACGTGCTCCAGGTGTATCCAATGTTTCCGCTGCTCAACCTGATCATATTCCAATACCTGATACACCTGCTACAACAACCACTGTTGAAGAAGCACCACCAGTTGACTCTACAACAACAGTTGAACAAACTGGTTCCAACGACGATGAACCAGCTGATGATGTTCTGAACAATGATGTACCCCCACCTGTAGATTTTGATCCAAATGCGTTCTTCAACCCGTTTGCTAATGAAACTGTTGCACCTGATTTTGCAGAATCATCTACAAGCCATTTGAATCCTCCAAATCTGCATAATGTATATCAACATCAACCTTCCACACATCGTTGGACGAAAGACCATCCTCTAGAGAACATTATTGGTATCCCAAATCTACCAGTCGTAACAAGAAAACGTCTTCACACAGACGGTGAACATTGCATTTATGCACTCACTGTCTGCCAATCTGAACCTAAAAACATTAAAGATGCAATCACCAAAGACAACTGGATTGAATCCATGTAGGAAGAACTCAATCAGTTTAAACGTCTTGAAGTATGGGAACTGGTTGAAAGACCAACAGGGGTCTACGTCATTGGTCTCAAATGGATTTGGAAAAACAAATTGGATGCTGAAGGGAACGTAATCAGAAATAAGTCACGTCTGGTGGCTAAGGGTTATAGACAAGAAGAGGGTATTGAATTTGAAGAATCATTTGCTCCGGTTGCTCGTCTTGAGGCTGTTCGGATATTTCTAGCGTTCGAGGCACACATGAACATCACGGTCTTTCAGATGGACGTCAAAACTGCTTTTCTGAACGGGAAACTGAAAGAAACGGTTTATGTCAGCCGGCCAGAAGGATTCGTTGATCCTGAGTTCCCGAACCATGTCTATAAACTGAACAAAGCTCTGTACGGACTCAAACAAGCTCCTCAGGCGTGGTACGATAAGTTATCATCCTTCCTCATTGCCAATAATTTCACCAAAGGTTCGGTCGATCCTACACTTTTCATACAATATCACGGGGCTCACATCTTAATCGTTCAAATCTATGTGGATGACATCATTTTTGGGTCAACACATTTAAAATACTCAAATGCTTTTGCAAAACTAATGACAAAACATTTTGAAATTTCAATGATGGGTGAACTCACATTCTTTCTTGGAATGCAAGTTTATCAATCACCCCGTGGTATTTTCTTAAGTCAGTCCAAATATGCCCTTGAACTTCTAAACAAATTTGGAATGCAAAACTGTGACACCTATGCCACACCAATGGCTCATACCAAGAAACTAGACGCTGATTTACATGGGAAATTGGTGGACCCTACCAAATACCGTAGTATCATTGGGTCTCTCATGTATCTAACAGCTAGCAGGCCTGATATTGTGTTTGCCGTATATCTATGCTCCCGTTATCAGTCGAGACCAACTGAAACCCACCTCTCCGAGGGTAAAAGAATCCTCAGATACATCAAGGGAACCATTAACTTGGGGATCTGGTATCCGAAGGATTCTGGTTTTGAACTAATAGCTTTTCAGACGCTGATCACGCAGGATGCTTAGATTCACGGAAAAGTACGTCAGGAGCATTATAATTTCTTGGTGATAAACTAGTGTCATGGCAATCGAAGAAGCAGGATTGTACATCACTGTCCTCAACCGAAGTAGAATATGTAGCCATGTCGGCGTGTTGTGCTCAAGTCATTTGGATGAGAACACAACTCAAAGATTATGGTTACGTATTTGACAGAATCCCGATGTACTGTGACAATCGAAGTGCTATTGCGATATCGTGCAACTCTGTTCAACATTCGAAATCAAAATACATCGATCTTCGATATCATTTCATCAAGGAGCACGTGGAAAAGGGTACTGTTGAATTATACTTTGTGGGTACTGAATACCAATTGGCAGATCTCCTTACCAAAGCCTTAGCTCCTGCTAGGTTTAAGGAGTTGGTCCACCGGATTGGTATGCGGTGTTTGACTCCAGAGGAACTGGATGAACTGTTAAAACATTCTTAAAATCAGTCAAACACCAAAACCTCTTTTGTAAATATTTTTCAAAAAAAAAAATACAAAAAAATAAAATATGATAAAACAACAAAAATATTCTTCTATCTTTATTTCTTTTAACATGGCAAGTACAAATCCTCCGTCAACACTCTAATCTTTCAAAATTTAGTATTTTCTCGATCTAGTGTTGAGGGGGAGAAAGCAAATATTTTTCGGTTTCATTAAACCTTGTACTTGCATGTTACCTCATCCCGGTTGTTTCTTTTAATAATGGTGGTCACATCTCTGGTATACCGACACTCCTCGGACTCAAATTTAAAAAATTTCATTATTTCTTAAGTCGAGGGGGAGTGTCGTCAAGTTTCTTTCCAAAAATATCATTTGTTTGGTAACCAAAATGGAAGTTATGGGCGTTGAATGTAAATGGTTAAGATGGAGGGACTGAATGTGTCAGAAGCTCAAAGTATTTTTAACAAAATACCTCACCTAATTTCACAAACCACATTAACTTCACTACATTTAATATCCACCAACCCATATCCTACGCCTAACATACAATCGGCTAATCCGTGTTTCTGATCATCATTTTGTAAGTGTTTTGATGTTTTTAACATGATTATAAACATTGGTTTTGAAATGTTTTGAAAACCAACGGTTAAATTTTAACCTAGGGATGATTTTGTGTTCTACGCATAAGCGTATGAACACCTAATCACGTTTGAGTGTTTGTGGTTAAAATGGTAGTGTCAAAACGTTTGTCTAATATCAATGATACCATTTTTAACATTAAAACTCACCCAGAAACACAAATTGATTGATTTTGAAAATTAGGGTTTATGTGTGAATTGGGTACTTCCTTGTGTCAGTGTTTTGGGCTAATTAGATGTTTAAGAAATGTTGTATATAAGTTGAATTGATCATATCCATGCTCATAACTTGCCCAGAAACACTAATTGTGAAAGAATTAAATTTTAGGGTTTAAGTTCATACGTTTTGGGTACTTTTGATTCATAGCATTGTTGATGTTAAAACTTGTATAGAACACTTCATTAGACTTCTAAGACAACCCATAAAAGGTTTGGTGTAATTCCTATGGCTAAAACTCTTACACGTAGAAATTGAACATTAGGGTTTAAAGTCTACGCGTAACCCAGTTTCTACGCATAACTGCTTGAAAGTGTATTCATGTTTAGAACTGATAGATATTGAATGTAGGTGTTAATATTGGTATTATGATGAATTTATTTCAGGTTTCTACGCGTGAAAAACTCAGAATCAAGGTTACTTGAAAATCTACGCATAAGGATCACCTTACGTGTAGAATGTTATGCGTAAGAGAAATCTTACGCGTAACCTTTACGCGTAAGGTTCTACAATGGGGACTACGCGTATCCTGTGAAGGATATGCGTAAAAAGTAACCTCTACGCATAAGGTTCACTCTTACGAGTAAGCCTTACGCGTAAGGTTCCATATACGCTTACGCGTAAGCTTTACGCATAAGGCCCTCTTTTCCTACGCGTAATATTTCTTACGCGTAAGTCAAGAACCTACGCATAAGCTTATGCTTACGCGTATAACCACTCCTGTTTACGCATAAGTTTGCAAAACCTACGCCTAAGCCTAGTTTTAACCAAAATTATGAATTGTTACGCGTGCAAACTTGTAAATAAATAAATCATAACGCCACGAAACCAAAATTGTCACTAATAAGCTTAAATGTTTAATAAGTTGTGAAAAATAAGTGAAAACTTGGAATTTAAAAATCAAAGTTAATCAACTCACGAAACTTATCACGACGTCTTTGGACTATTGGACTAACAAGTGACATTGGACTCGTAACAATAATCGACATATCACATTCAATAAATAGACAATAAATTCAACTGTTGACTAACGTAATGTCCTTCGATATGTTGGTTCTTTTGGCTAAATATCTTTCAGATCACGACATGGACGCTCAAATGCAAAATGTGGAAGCACCAAATGTTCTCACTGTTGAAGATATCTTCCCTCATGGTTACCTGATGAAGATCTGAAAGAACAACCTTAGAGTTGATTTTGATAGTTTCACCTGCTCAGAGTCTTCTTGTCTGATTGATGTGGACATTCTGATGAATCACCATTATCAGAACATGCTCACCAACTCTGCTACAGTGCCGGAGATCTACATTCACCAATTCTGGCATACAATGCGAAAGATCAAAGGCCAAAATGCTGTGACGGTGACGCTCAACCATAAACAAGTCACCATCACACCAGCAGATTTAAGGGCTATTCTTCTTATTCCTGTCATCGAAACAACTGAATATAATGCCACACCAACTGAAGAGGTCGTTCTACAATTCATGGTCGACATTGGCTATGACGAAGCTGAAGGAGTAATCACAAAGCATTCATCCGTGGATCTTAAGAATATTCCCCAACCATGGAGAACCCTCTACATTATGATTGCCAAATCCGTTTCTGGACGTGATAGTGATTATGAGCATCCCAAGCTCATGGAACTACAAATCTTTTGGGCTTTGGTCAACATGAAACACATTGAAGTTGAAGCTCTGATATGGGACGACATGATGTCTTTCCTCAAAAAGCTTGGCACCAAGATCCCATATATCATATATACCAAACTGTTGATCCAAAGAGCTCTAGGGTATAATCCTGATATTCCCTTGAGACTTAATGACCCCAAACAACACTCTGCGTTGTATAAACCTACACTCACAGTTAGATTTAAGGAATCAACAACAAAGAAACAAGGTGCAGTGTTGCCAGATCACCTTGTTACTGATGCGGTCAAACAACTTTATTCATACAAAAGGTATCTGGTAGCGGTTGATGAAGGCAAAGTAGGTTTTCTTGATGAAAATTCCTCTGGTACACCTACTAGGAAAACCAGGAGAGGCAGTGCAGGAAGCATTACGAGCACTGAGAGTCAGATAAAGTTTCCTAAGAGGACACATGTTCTCAAAAGGAAAATTCCCTCTAAAGAAGCCATTCCAATTCCCAAGCCTGAACCTCAACAAAAGCTAATGGATGAAAGCTCTGAGGATACTGAATCAGATGAAGAGGTCATCTACTCTGAAACTCCAACCGATGACACTCAAACAGTAGCAAAACCTCCCAGTCCAAAAGTCGATAAAGGTAAAGGGAAAACTCCAGTTCTTATGCATGAAAAAGAAAGCTCAGATGAAGAGCCATTTGATGAAGAAAGAGACTATCAGAAGCAGTTGAAGAACCTCAGACTCAAGCATCTTGCCACAGAGTTCGAACAGTAACAAATGCGTGGCCCTGGAGGGTCAAGTGGTGGATTCCAACCAACACCAATTCCTGATGCGGTTAATCAACCCGATAAGGGAACTGGTGCCACCACTCTTGAGAAACAACAAAGGCAGCTTGAGGATTCTATCAATTATGACTTTGAGGAACCAGAAAAGGAGAAGTCTGAGAAAGAAAAAGCTGATGAAGAGGCTGCAGCTCAAGCTAAAGCATATGAAGAAGCCAGGATTAAGGCTAAAGAATTGGCTAAGTCTGGACAAGATGACGAAGTTGATTATGATGATTTTCTTCTAGACAGCCCAACACGCTCCAAGGAAGAAACATCTGAGCCACCAAAAGACCCTGAGTCTTATCATGTCTCATCATCATCAGAGTTATCTTCTCACTCTCCACTTCCACCATCCAAAGGCACAACCAGATCCACATCCAAGTCTGTAAAGAAACCAACTGACTCTTGGATATCCCGAGCCAAGACAAAAATTGTCAAAGCTATCAAACAAGTCAAGAAGAAAGACGTGATCAACAAAAAGCTAAATCAACTAGCTGACAGAATCAACTTTATTCAAAACGGGATAAACGAGATGTTAAAAGAAAGGGAGCAAATCCAGGAGCTTCTCAAAGGATATTTCCAAAGGGAAATGGAGAAGACAGCTAGAGAATATACTCACAAGTTTCTTCTCGACACTGTCCCTAGCGTGACAAGAGAGATGTTCAACCGACAACTCTATCTGAATCTCATGCAATTGGCCAAGCAAACTATAAGATCAACACCACTAACCGTAACAATCAATCCAACTGATCCTATAGTGTTCTCCGATGCAGAATTGGTTTCCAGGCTGGTAACACAAATGTCAAAACGATCTGCAACATTTACCTCTGACGAAGGTAAACTGTTTGAAGCACTACTGGAATACCAACTCAAAACAGCATGCATAATAGAAGCTGAAAGGCCTAAGCGTCCAAGAGACGATGATGATAAGGATAAGGATAAGGATAAGGAGCCTAAACGTCCAAAGAAGTCTGGTGAACCCTCTTCTATGCCACCACCACCCCAAAGGACTCCAACAGACACACGATCTTCTCCACGTTCTTCTACTGATAAACCTCAGGACTCTGAGTTACCACCAACCACAGAGAAAACTGGTGATCATTTCGAATACACTGGTGGTGATGATGAAGAAGTCCCTGAGCCCCAACAACAACCCACCTCTCCCGACACAGCAAAGAAACCAGAATCCTCATCTAGGCCAAAGAAGAAGAAGAAGACGACTAATGCTGATGTCGTCTCATGGCTAGACGAAGATGACACCGAATATGATTGGTTTTCTACACTTGTTGATGCTACTTCCTCCCTACCTGAAGGTCAAGATATGGTAGAAGGTCGAACATTGGAGCATGCTAAGTTACTTCAAGAAAAGTTTCGGGTGAAGAAGATGACCAAGTCAGAGTTAAAACGCATCAAGAATGAAGCTTTTCAACTGCTCAAAGACAGCTCGGAAAGTGCTATTGAAGTTGAATATCATCTTGAAAACATAGCACGAGCCATGTCTAACAACATCGATTGGCTCAACCCTGAAGCGAACATTGATTTCACCAGAAAAGACAAGGCTTTATACTATACAGACTGGACCAGACCTCTACCAACCATTGGCCAACCAGATCAACCTAAGATTCCATTTCGCTACTTCTTCAACAAAGACCTGGAATTTCTTCTACATGGTAGCGATCTGTCAAAGAAATACGCTACATCACTGACACTTTCGTTCCCGGCAGCCATATATTCCAACTGCATAGCCATCGAAGAAAAGGCTTCTCACATGTTTGCTAACAGCGTGGAAAAGTATGACACTGATGCAATGTATGGGATTCACCATTTGCCTGAACGCCAAAGAATCTTCTATAAAAGCTGCCAGGTTCAAAAGTCTACACATGAAGTGTATAGTGATAAAGGGATCGTTGCTGTCAAGCATGTAACTCTCGCGTCTAAATGAGACTACACATTTCTCAAGACAATCGTGGTCAAAAGACAAGACGAAGAGGACTATGTTTTCTGTGAAGCGGACTTTCAGAATTTGTCTCTCAACGACATTGAAGATCTGTATCTTGCCAAGGTACAGGGAAGCATGAGATAATTCTCGACAGAAATCCAACGTGAATACATCAAGTCCTTGCTCATCTTCATCAGAAGCATAGTGATCCAGGAACGTGTAGAAGACTTGCAACTTGTCGTGGAATCGTAACATACACATGTCAATCTCACCAGACCTCAGCTAGACCTTCCTGACATCAACCACCTTCCTTAATACACTCTCATCAGCAAACCATTTGGTGTAGTCTACCGTAGTGAACTACACCGCAACTGCTTGATGGCGTGTAAAGAGCTTCATAAGTTTGGAGATCAAACACTGAAGAAAGTCATGGACGACTTAGCTTATAGGTTAAAGGAGATACATCAAGGCATTGGGTCAACAAAGCGATGGAATTCGAGGGAGAGACGAGATGTGAAGAAAATCATCACTCGCATCGATCAAAGGTTGTACAGAAGGGACCAGTTCAGAACTTTGGAGAGCTTCGTAGGTGGTCGTCCCAGGATTTCTCTCACAGGCTATCAACGCCCAATTCGCATTCTTGGAGTTATTGCTGGACTACCTGAATCCCCTGGTACCCCTTGAAATGTTTCATTTTCATTATTGATTAGGATGTGTGATTATTTAATGACTATGGCTTGTGCACACATAACAGTGTACAACCCGTACTTGTCATGAAAGGACCCTGTGGTACGCTTCAGTGCCACAATCCTTATAAAAGGAGCGAAAGCTTCTTATTTTTGAGTAAAACTTATCAAAACTTTTAATTTTCAAAGTTTTGCTCAAAAGGACAAGTACTTCCCCTTATGATTTTCTAAACCTCAAAAGTTTATATCACTTGTTGAGGGGGAGTATTTTCTTACTAACTTTGTTCACAAAATTGTTCTTCGTGATAATCTTCCCACAAAACTCGAAATGGTCATATTCGATATCAAAATTTCGTCAAAAATAACATTTATATGCCATTTTTGAGGGGGAGAAAAATTATGTGATAAGAAATATGTTGTGAATTGCTATTGAATCCTCGTGTGAAAAGACTTCAACCCATGAATTGACGGGATCTGAACAGTCATACATTGAAAAGATTTGTCTTCCAAGACTTATCCAAGTAAATTGTACCTATTCGAGAAGCTCTTGATAGACATGAACTTTGACGGGTTTGACAACCTTTCGAGGTTTGTCCACACCTTCAAGGTAGTTATTAGAGCTAGTTGTTACCTAAAAGCTGACAATGTAACTCTTTAACTATGCAACGTAACCGTGTCTCGCAGGGGATTGTCTATCTTGAGTCGATCAATTCAAAAAGTGCACGCTCTTCTCTCACCATGCAAATTTCTGTCAAAACACTTAAGCATGTGTGGAGAGGGAGTATTTCTGCAAAATAAAACTCTCGAAGTGTTTCAAAATGTTTCTTATTCATAAACACTTTGAGAAATTTTCAAGAAATCGGTTTTATGGCAATGGAGTTATAAGGTGACTAAGGTTAGGAATAACCGTCCTATGATCCGCCAGAGCCGGAGGGATCTACCCAAGGACATCACCAATAGTTAGAATTAGAAGTCCTTAGGTATGATTATAAAAAGGAGAAAATGAGAATCCGAGAAAGAAGGAGTTGAAGAATTAAAAAGAAAAGTAAAGAAAAGGGTGAAAAGAAATAGCCCTCCAAATTATTCAACTTAGGGCAGACACCGGGTTCAATTCATATGCTACTGGTTGTCACTTGATGACGCCGGTATTGAAGATTAAAGTCGTCATGGACCCAGTGACGCATGCACTAAACCTTCTTAGCCACTCAAGTTTCTCTCAACAGAAGCTTGTTTCATTCTCAAACGGAACCCTACGTAAACTATCGGCTTTCTCTTAGAGATTGTTGGTATTGAAGAAGGAGACCCTCTCCCTAGTCTCCGCTAAGGAAAACCAAAGTGCACTATTGAGTCTAGAGCCACGAGATTCATCAAAGGATCTCTTAGGTACACTTGATAATTCATCTCTTGTCGTTCAACAATAAGAACACAAGTGACATATTATCGTGTCCTTCACAGATCTTAGAAATCTGTCGAGAACATTTATGAGAGGTTCACATATGTGATCCTCAGTGATTGAATGGAAACTCCTGCCAGGGTCAACATCAAACAGCCCTGACAACAGGTCACTTCGGTAACTCCCCGTGGATTACGCTTAGTGTGTCTCAAACGGTCTACAGTCGTGAGGTGATGCTTCGGTGTACCTCAGCGGCTTATCTAAACTGTAGATGTACTTCAGTACATCGCGTTATCTCACTTGTGGGACTCCAGTTCAGAAACAACCTTTGTGAGAATTAGAGTTGTGTTTTCACACTATTCTGTTAACACTCTCGAAGTTCAAACTTGTAAGCGCTGGATTATTTCTAACCCATGTTTTTATGTTTTCTTCTTATGGATGCTTGCGGGTAGAAAAGATCGTGCAGATTCTCCGCATGCTCATACCTACAACATCACTAATGGAAGTTCTCTCAAAAGGCAACACAAAGTCAAAATGATTCTTCGTCAAAGTCAAAGAATCTACAAAGTTTAAAGACTAAGAGAACTACATCAGTACTGAAATCCAACATTAAAGAACGTGTGAGCATGTTGGAGAAAGATGTGGAGACACTGGAGCAACGAAGCATACCTGATGCAGATAACAAAAAAATACTATCACTTCCATCACAAAGAACAAAGATCAAAGAACAAAGAATATGATGACATCAAAGCAGAATACTTCAAAGGAAACAATTTTTCTACACTGGGGAGATTGTTCGAATCAAGGCACTTCTTCTCACAAGAAAGAAGAATGTCAGAAGACGTCAAAGCTACTATTACATCAGCACCTACAACGTTTATATCATCAATCACTAACACTTAGGGGGAGATTGTTTCAGTTGTTCTATTTGAGACAACAAAGCATTCTTGGATGCGGCTAGATAGATCACGTATCTGTCGTTCTAATGATTTTTCGTTTTGGTGTGATTTAGGAAAAGCGACTTCAAAACCTTGTTCAGGTTTTTCTTGAGTTTTAAAATAATTGAGTTGCCGTTTTAAGCATTCAATATCCCTGGTTAACAGTGCAGTTTTACTGTGTAATTTTTGATTCAATGCACAACTTTCTTCCATTCAGGATTGTTGGTCTTTAAGTAAGAGATCAACATCTGGATTGGGCAAAGGTTCAACGTGTTCAACGTGAGTCACAACATGATCACTATTTAGATCCTCAAGTATAACCACGGAGTCAATTTGAGTATCATAGGTAACCATAAGGTCATCTTGATCATCAAATGTAAATACGGGGTCTAGTTGAGAATCGTCAGAATGAGATGTGGACGGCTCATGTTGAACATTCTGAGCCTCGTCGGATTCAGATGTTGGCTGAGATATAAGATCAGTGATGAATATGGTTTGTTCAGGTACCTGAGACAAGCCATCAGTGTCATACATTGGGCCTGTTTCACTCATGTGGAGAGCTTGCATTTGTGCCATCAACATCACTGCTGCATTAGCCTGCAAGTCCTCCATATCATCATCTGAGTCTGCATCTGCCATAAAGCTCTGTTCTTTGGTTGTGAGGGTTCCACCAGCTTCATCCTTAAGAGCCAAAAGTAAAGCCTCCTTGTGATAAGCACTGCCTTTAGTCCTCGGCTTTGGGCATGCATTAGCCAGGTGACCCTTTTCATTACAGTTGTAGCAACGAAGACCATTCATCCCATTCTGAGCATTCCCCTATTCAACCACTTGAGCTCTCTGTTGTTGTGGAGCACCCATATTATTCCTTCCCATAGCATTAAACCCTTTACCACCTCCCATCTGACGACCATAACCACGATTCTGAACTTCAACACGTCCATTGTTCACAATAGCCTGATTCCTTGTGTTTGATGAGGAGCGAATGCGATTGTTATATTTGTTTGTATATCGGCCGAAGGCTTTAGCAATCATAACAAATCCTTGTTGCAATGCATCGAAAGCATCAGAGTCCTCATTAGCTTCACTATAAAGTGCTTGATCATTGTTGTTGTTGTATGGAACCAATTGATTTTGTTGAGATTGTTGCTGTGAGGGATCATATGGTGTAATTGTTGCAGTTGGTTGAGGAGCGGATTGAGGAGCGGGTTGAGGAGGATAACTAGTTTGAGCCCACAAAGCAAGTTGTTGATTATTCGGAAGTGACGGTGGGGTCGGGAGTCCACGGATAGTCCTTTCTTTGTCAACTTTTTTTTAGTGGGGCTTTAAATAGTCGTACAAAAATCCGTAAGTAGCATGATGAAGATTCTTCGCTTGACGGATGAAAATGACATATTTTTCCCACTCAGGACCAAGACTACTTAGGAACTTAGTGTTTACAGCAATTCTTGGCATGATGATGTTGTGTTTGTCCAAGTCATTGATGATGTCTGAGAATCGATGATGATATGACTCTAGTGTCTCTCCGGGTTCAATCATGAAGTGTTCATAAGCCAAGTAAATTTTGGATTCGATGTCTTCTTGATTAAGTTCAGTGCCTTCCATAAGAAGATGAATATGTTCCTACATTTTCTTAGCAGTCTTTTGAGCATCAACACTTCGAAGGATTGGATTGGGTAATCCTAAAAGGATGTATTGCATTGCTAGTTCATCAGCTTCGAAATGTAGAAGTTCATCACCAGAAAGGTCAGCGACAGTTGCAATGTTTGTGAGATCATCTCTTGGTGGAATAGCATTTGGATCTCCGGGTGTAACGACAATAGGCATCTGAAATGGTCCTTCCAAGATGACCTTCTTTAAGAACTTTCCATGTGGCTTCTTTAGATCACAAAACCTAAAGAACCTAATCACCCATTGATCATAGTTTCCGGGAGTAAGCATTGGAGGTCTATCAAGTGACCTGCCTCATGAATGGATTGTTGGCTACTTAAAGCTTCACACATCTTTACAAACCAAGATGGTTCCTTCATAGTATTCCTTATTGTGGATAATGTTGTTGGTTAAATTGTTGTTGATAAATTTTTTGTTGTTGATTGAATTGTTGATGTTATGGACTTAGTTGTTGTTGTTGTTGATTATACGTGTAAGGAAAGTAGTTAGAGTATGGTGGTTGAGACATGTTGAAAACTTGTGTTGTAAAATGGATCTTTGTAGTAGAATGAAACGTTGTTGATGAAGTGTCCTTAGGCATAGAAACTAAGTTTAGGCAAAGTGATACTTAGGCGTAAAAACACCAAACTTACGCGTAAAGGCAATGGTTACGCGTAGGATTAGCTTACGCGTAAGAATTGAGAAACACTAAGATTAGGCGTAAACTAAAAGTTAGACGTAGAAAACTTATGCGTAGGATTAGCTTATGCGTAAGACAAGGCTTAGGCGTAAGAAAAATCTTAGGCGTAAAGAGTTCTACGCGTAAGTTTAAGCTTATGCGTAAAATTAGGGTTTTGCCCAAAAAAATCCTTTACACTATCACAGTGTAAATGATATCCAAATTCGAAGTGTTTTTAGGCTTATCCAAGCAAGAAAACACTGAGTAAACCAAGAAAACTGAAGATCAAGCCACAGATTTCTTACGCGTAACTCTAGGGTTTTGTTACGCGTAGGATTTTCCAAAACTGAGATTTTAGCCCAAAGTGTTTCTAAACCAGATTTTTGTGATGAAACAGCTTCAATATCACCAAAATAACACAAAAGTGTGAAACTTGATGATCCAAAACTTATACACACGCTACGCGTAGAACTGAACACACGTAGAAAACCAAGCTTAAAAACAATGAATTACTCGTAAAGTTTGAAACTTTTTGCCAAAAACTGAAATTTTAACACTTAAAAACCTTGAAAGTACAAGAATCTTGGATTGGAAAGTGTAAAAAATAAGTTTTTATGCGTGACAAAGTTTGTAAACCGTAACTTACGCGTAATACTAAAACTTCAAAAACAAAACCTTTCCACCCAACTATTTGGCGATTGATACCATTGTTAGGTTCCTATTTATGTAACACAAGTAACAATATAAGAAATAGAGATGAAGAGTGATCGGTTGAACAAGACACACACACAAACACGTATGATATGAGAAGAGTTATGCGTAATAAAATGTGTAAAATGAACAACCAACCCTCAAGTGAGGGTTTACAAGGATTATTTATAGGGCAAGGAGCTAGGGCAACACTACTAGCATCCTTCCCTTCTTATGGGCTTTCTACATAAGCCTTGGCATGATAACTAACATAAAAGCCATAATTAAGCTAACTATTATATATTAATTACTAACACTTGAATTTAAGTTTAGGAGTGATTCCAACATGCTTGATCATTGTTGCTGTTGTATAGAACCAGTTGATTTTCTTATGAGGGATCATATGGTGTGATCTGAGCAGTTGGTTGTGGAGGATTAGTGAAGGTTGTTGGCAAAGTCGGGAATTGAGGATAACACGCTTGAGCCTACAAAGCTAGAGTTTGATTATCCGGAAGTGAAGGCGAAGTAGGGACTCCACGGATGATCCTTTCTTTGTCAACTTCCTTTTGGTGGGGCTTTAAATAGTCATACAACAATCCTTATGTAGCATGATGAAGATTCTTCGCTTGGCGGATGAAAATAACATACTTTTCCCAATCAGGACCAAGACTACTAAGGAACTTTGTGTTGACTGCAATTCTTGGCATAATGATATTGTGTTTCTCCAAGTCATTAATGATGTCTAAGAATCAATGTAGATATGATTCTAATGTCTCCCCTGGTTCAATCATGAAGTGTTCATATGCTAAGTAGATTTTGGATTTCATGTCTTCTTGATTGAGTTATGTGCCTTCCATTAGAAGATGAATGTGCTCCCACATTGCTTTAGCAATCTTTTGAGCATCAACACTACGAAGTATCGGATTGGGTAATCCCAAAAGGATATATTGCATTGCAAGTTCATCTGCTTCTAAGTGTAGAAGTTGGTCAGTAGTAAGTTGATCAAGACCGACAACGTTGGTAACATCATCTCTTGGTGGAACAGCATTCGGATCTCCGGGTACAGTGAAAGTAGGCATTTGAAATGGACCTTCAAGGATGACCTTCTTCAAGAACTTTCCATGTGGCTTCTTTAGATCACAAAACCTAAAGAACCTGATCACCCATTGATCGTAGTTTCCGGGAGTGAGTATTGGAGGTCTGTCAATTGATCCAGCTTCATAAATGGATTGTTGGCTACTTAAAGGTTCACACATCTTTGCAAACCATGAGGGTTCCTTCGGAGTTGTAACATTCATAGCATATTTGGCTGGATACTGATTTTGAAAGTATGTGTAATGTTGTACTTGTTGACTAGGGTTTGGTGGAACCATTTGTGGTGGAAGAGGAAGTGATCCTTGAGAAAATTGTTGTTGAAATTGTTGCACTTGTTGTGTCGATGGTGGAGGATATTGTTGATAGAATTGTGTTTGTTGTTGTTGAGGATACACATGAGGGAAGTAGCTAGAGTATGGTGGTTGAGACATCTTGAAACTTGTGTTGATGATGGGTGTTTGTAGTCGAATGAAACAATGTTGATGAAGTAACCTTATGCGTAGAAATCAGCTTAGGCGTAGAAATTACCTTACGCGTAAAAACCCACCTTACGCGTAAAATAGAAAGTTACGCGTAGTGAAAGCTTATGCATAAACTTGAGAAAAACTTAGCTTAGGGGTAAACCAAAGACTTAGAAGTAGAATCCTTATGCGTAAGATTTGCTTAGGCGTAATACTAGCTTAGGCGTAAGAAAATGCTAGGGCAAAGAAAGATGCTACACGTAAGTTTTTAAGCTTAGGCGTAAAACTAGGGTTTTGCCCAAAAATCCTTTACACTTATACCAGTGTAAAAGATATCCAAAGTCGAAGTATTTTCAGGCTTATCCAAGCAAGAAAACACTGAGTAAACCAGCAACGCTGAAGATCAAATGAAGAAAAGCTTATGCGTAACAACTGCTTAGGCGTAAAATTTAGGGCTTACGAGTAAAACTAGGGTTTTACTACGAGTAGAAAGTAGCAAACTTTACCAAAACTGATTTTTATGCCCAAAAGTGTTTATAAACCTGATTTTTATAATGAAATAGCTTCAATTCACCAAGATAACACAAAAGTATGAAACTTGATGATCCAAAACACTTTTTCACCTTACGCGTAGAAAGTAGTACACGAATGAAATCAAGCTCAAAAACAATGCTACACAGGTAAAGTTTCAAACTTGATGCTAAAAACTTAAACTTTAACACTAAATAAACCTTAAAGTACAAGAATCTTGAGTTTTTAAGTGTAAAGATTTGAGCTTTTATGCGTATGAAAGTTTAACACACAAAACCCACGCGTATAGTTAAAAAACTTCAAAAACAAAAGTGTTTCACCCAACTAGATGGTGAATGATACCACTGTTAGGTCACCATATTGTAACACAAGCATCAACATGTAAGAAATATAGATAAGGTGAGTGGATGAACACACACAAACACACACGATAAGATAATGATGAAAGGATATGCGTAGAGTGTATTATGAAGTTAACAACCAACCTTCTAAGGAAGGTTTACAATACTATTTATAGGGAAAGGAACTAGGGCAACACACAAGTTCCCTTCCTTTCTATTGGATATGGGCCAAGGCTTATGGGCTTTCTACATAAGCCTTGCCTTTAATACAAACATAAAAGCCTAACTAAGCAACCTATTACATGTTAATTACAAATGTTAGGATTTAGTAAATCCAGTTATTAAAGTTTCTGTCACCTCAAGTATATGTAATCGTTAGAAAGCTCGTAGTCGTAGTTATTTAATGTTAGGTAGTATTTAGTTAAGTAATACCGTGGAGGACGGACGGGTCTTTACCCACTGTATGCCTGATTCACAGCCCGTAGGTGGCGTTTATGTAAGATACTATAAATACCCTCTACCTCCCAAGGTAGAGGGTTGGAGCTCATAATAATACTTTTACTTTCTCTCACTAAGTTCCCAAACCTCTAAACTTTCTCTTTCTAAAACATCAAGTTATACGCCCTTCTTGATCATGGTTTGATGTGTTTGTAAAATCCAATATGTTACAAATGGTATCAAGAGCCATGGTTTGATCATCTCTCTTACATGTTCTTGGATTTCTAGTGGTTTTATATGGTTTTTTGGGTTTGAAAAAGTTTAGTGGTATTTGCATCATTTGGACCATTTCTTTTGTTAAAGTTTGGATTTTGATTGTACATTTGTGTTTAGGATCATCATAAGTGTTTAGGTTTTGATTTGGAAGGCTTGAATCATTGTGGTTGGACTGCTTTTGGATTTAAAAGAGGCGTTTTAGTAAAGTTCAAAAGAAGCGATTTGAGTCTCGGTAAAGTATTTCAGTTGAGCGATTTGTCCTTGTTTGGAAGTGATTTGTGTCTGTTACAAATCACTTATTTAAACGATTTGTCCGGGTAGTGGTTGTACTTGTGCGATTTATTCGGAGTAGCGATTTGTCACTTTTCAGCGATTTGCTTATTTAAGCGAGTTGTGACTTTAAGCGACTTGTGTTGCTTAAGCGATTTGTCATTTCTTCAGCGACTTGCTTATTGAAGCGAGTTGTAAGCTTAAGCGACTTGTCTTGGTTATGCGATTTGTCTTGGTTTAAGCGATTTGTATTGGTAAGCGACTTGCTTATTGAAGCGAGTTGACTGTTGAAGCGATTTGTTAGTTGATGCCACTTGTCACTTTTGAGTGATTTGTGGTCTGTGCGATTTGTCTTGTTGAGCGATTTGTCTCTTGTGACTTAGTGCTTTTCTTCTTGATTACATTCTACGGTTTTCTCTTGATTTAGTAAAATCCCGTGAAAGAATCTATTTCCCGGTTTAATCCAAGAGTTTTAAAATCCCGTGAAATCTGTAATCATGTCTACCAACGTGCCTACAATCATCTCTTCTGTTGCCGAGGACGTTCAAGCAGCTGGATCAGATACTCATCCACCTATGCTTGACAGAACTGACTATGACTCATGGGCTCAACGAATTAGGTTGTACTATTTGGGAAAGGAAAATGGGGTAAACATTCTCAAGTCAATTGATGAAGGACCTTATCAGATTGAGACTACAAGAGACACACTTGAAACAGCTGCAGATGGAACAGTGATCTTAGGATTGGACAAACCAAAGACGTATGATGAGCTCAGTGATAAGGAGAAAAAGAGATACGATGCTGATATCAGGGCTTCAAACATTATACTTCAGGGTCTTCCAAAAGATATCTACAAGCTTATCAATCACAACACTTAAGCCAAGGCTGTTTGGGATAATGTCAAGATGCTTCTCTCAGGTTCTGAATTAACTAAGGAAGACAGAGAATCACAACTGTATGATGAATTTGAGCACTTTAAGATGAAACCAGAAGAAAGTGTCTATGAATATTACGTGAGATTCCACAAGCTTGTGAATGACATGAGGAATATCAAAATGACCATGCCAAATATTCAGCTGAACTCAAAGTTTGTGAACAACATGAATCCTGAATGGCACAAATTTGTCACCTCTGTGAAGCTAACCAAAGGATTAAAACTATGAGCAACTGTATGCCTTCCTGCTGTAGAATGAGAGACATGCTATGTTTGAACGAATGATTCTTGAACAGTTCAAATCTAAACAGGGAGAAACAAGTTCGTCAAATGACTCAACAGCCTTTTACACCAATGTTGGAATTACCACCAAAGCTTCTCAAGTCATACCCACGGGTAATAGTAATTACAAGCTCATTCCTGATCCAACATATAAGCCTCCAGACTCAAACACACTCATGGAAAACTTCATCAATCAACTGTCTCTCATGGTTAGTCAAAATATGAATTCCACTCCACACACCAACAATAACCTCAAAACAACATCCAATCCACACAATCAAGCTACCATCAGAGATGGTAAGGTAGTGGTGCAGAATGTGCAAGGAAGACGGTATGAATAAGGGATGATTGGAGCAGGTTATGGTAATACTGGAGTAGGTGGAGGGTATGTGGCTAATCAGAATCATGGAAGGAATGCCAATCAAGGACAAGTAAAGCCAATCAAGTGCTACAACTGTGGTGGTGATGGACACATTGCAAGGAACTGCACATCTCTAAAACGCCCTCAAAATGCAGAGTACATCAGGGACAAGATGCTGCTGGTACAAGCTCAGGACAGTGGAGCAGTTTTGGATGAAGAAGAGTTGTTGTTTCTTGCTGAGGGAAATGCCAAAACCTATGATGCTGATGTAGATGAGCAGCCAATTCAGGAAATAGGTCAGAATCATCAAAATGCCTTTCAAGTAGCTGACTGTGATGCATTTGACTCTGATGTCGATGATGAACCTACTGCCCAGACAATCTTCATGGCTAGCATTTCACCAATGGTCTCTCCAAAAGTCTCATCATCACAACAGGTTGGTCCATCCAAAGATTCAATCATTTCAGAGGTATTAAAACTATACGATGAAGTTGATGAGAAAAAGATACATAACGAAGTACAATCTCTTGAAACTTATGAATCAGATATTGATAATGAGGGTAATAGCAATATTGTCCCATATGATCAATATGTGACACAAATTGAAAGTGAGATTGTACCAAGTGATGCATCTTCTGCAATCAATGATGACTATATTTTTGATGAATACACTGCATGTGCCCCTGATGATTCTGTTATCTCTGAACTAAATTCCTATAAAGAACAAGTTGCTATTTATGAACATCGTTCTAAGTTTGAGTTAACTACCCGTGAGCAGGAAATGGATGACCAAATGCGTACTATTATTATAAAAAGTAATTTTAGAGAAGAAGTGTTAAAACAAGAGTTAAACTCCATACAAGAAAAGCTTTCTAAAACTGTTAAGCAAAAGCAACAGCTTCAAGATAATGTTAAAGTGCTTAAACAAGAATTTAATACTAAGGAATCAAAACTTTTGAATGACTTTTCTAATCTAAAAACTTAGAAAAACAAGCTTGAAAATAAGTTGTACGTACAAGGGAATACCATTCAGACTGCTCACATGATCACTAAGCATAGAGTCTTAAGCAATAAGCATAGTATTCCCTTTGTTGAGGAACCAAATCCCGAGGTTGGTAAAAATGCTAGAGCTGCTCATAAGGTACTATATGATGGAAATGAGATTCTTAAGCCTAGGCAAACACCATCATGTGTTGGAAGAACGGAAGAGGATAGAAAATTAGATGATGCCTCTAGGGAGAAAATGGATAAGAAGCTTAACGATCCTGCGTGTAAAAAGAAAAACATAACGATCAAATCTCATGATTACACTAAAAAAAATTGGATCTCCCTGAACATGTTTAAGCCTCAAACTCAATTAACCCAGAACAATTTTTTTGGAAGAAAGATATGGATAAGCAAAAAGCTAAAGAACTTGTTGAAACAAACACTCCCCTTAGGAAAATGCCTGCAGCTACTGTGTATCCTCCAAATACACCAGTGCATTTAGTTCCTAGAACTATTTCCACTAATAGCAAGACCTTAATCAGCCTGTATGCTGTTTATCAACTATTCGTTGATTTCGAGAAGACATGTAAGAAAAGAATCACACCTACAGGGATAACTGAAGGGGAAAGGGGTTTTGAGCAAACTAAAGAATGTTATTTAACTGAGGTCATGCCTTTCTTTAAACAATTAAAAGGTCAATTTGAGAGTCTTCAAAAAGGGATTAACTTAGATATCAAAGAAATGGAAAAGGAATTTGATGCAATGATAGTTGAGGTAAATGATTATGAACGAGAACTCAAATATAATGAAATTGAAAGGAAGAATCTGCATATCTTAAATGAGAACTTAGTATTAAGTTGTGTGGCTCAAGATGTGTTTTATACTGTTACTAAGCATTCTATTACTGCTTCTTAATTTCATGAATTAACTGTTGCCTTGAAAGTTTCCCATCGTGTCATTGAGCTTAAAAACAAAAACTCAGAACTAAATGAGAAAATTGATCAGGATGATCATGATAATTTGGTAAAACATTTTTCTAAACTAGAAGTTGAACATTTTGATTTGCAACTAAAATATCAACATCTCAAAGAAAATGTCAAAACCTCAAACATCAAGACATCCTCAAATGTTCCAGAGTTTGATGCACTTTTTGAAATAAACAAACGAGACGAACAGAATCAAGCTCATTGTAACACGATCAGAAAGTTGAAAGCCCAAATTTCACAATTAAAGGGTGAAAAGAACAACGTGACTGGCTCCCAAATGCCTCCTCCTTTAGATTCTCAATGTTCTCAAACTTTTCATCTCCAAAACTTGGTTAATGTTTTACAAAAGGAAAATGAGAGTTTTCTAGAAGAAAATGAAAAAGTTAAACGACACTTTAAAGAGTTATATGATTCAATGAAAGTCACTCGTGACAAGAATAACGAAAAAATAACTTCTTTACAAAAGGAAATTGAGAATCTGAGGAGTCGGGAAAAAGGGAAAATGCCACTTGTCTTTAATGATAATGTTGCATCAAAGTCATCTGCAGACTCTAAATATACTGTGACTGTTAAATACATTCCTCCTCATATTAGGAATAACGAACTTGTATTTCATAACTATTTTGCTCACCTTAAGGATAGTCTTGAATGTATCCGTGAGATTGTATAAGAGGATTTCATAAATAAGCCACTTGATAGTGAAATTAGGTTTGCTTGCATTCAGGCCAAACGATCTCAGGAGCTGTTAGAATGTTTAATAGCAACATGTCCTAAATCCTTAGGTGCGAAAAATAAAGCTGTGATGCCTTGCTCTATGCCTAGTGCTAAGTATGCAACCCATTCTATGTCCAGTATTAAGAAAGTAAACTCTAGAGTGCCCTCAAGTAGTTTAGATCCCAACACTTCTAGTTCAGGAATGCAAAAAGTAGTCCAACCAACTAATATTCCCATAATTCCCTCTATAGGAGTAATCAGTGACATAAAAGCAAGCGGGTCAAAGCCTCCAGGCAATACAAAGCAAGATAGGACCTCACAAGCTAAGAATATGCATTGGAAGAGAGTAGAAGACCACCCTAGGAACACTAAGTTTGAGTTGAATAAAACGAATCGTGTTGATTCTAGTATTTGCTATAAGCGTACTGTAATTAATTCGAATTCTGCTACTATCTGCAAACCATGTAATGATGATTGCTTGATTTCTGTTACTAATCATGAATGTGGTGTGAATGATTTAATTAATGCTGTTAAATGCCCAGTTAAAATTGTTAATGTCAAAAATCAAGCTAAGAAGGCTAAAAGGCAAAGGCGAAAGAAAGTTAGAAAACATTGGAAACCCACAGGAAGAAAATTTAGTAATATAGGTTATCAATGGATACCTACTGGCCGTAAGTTTAATCTTAATGAGTTGTGCCCTAAATTTGCTAAGTCAATGGCCATTAGAAAATGGATGCCTACTGGTAGAACTATTCCTTTAAGAAGTGAACATACTTTGAAAAGATCAAATACGGACACTAGCACTGCATCTATTCATGATGGTTCCATTGTTACTACTTCCGATGTGGGTGTTCCAATCACTGTTACTAACCAAATGGAACCCATTCTTGCATGGGGATCCCAATTATCTAGTTATCCATTCTTGTCTGTGTTCAACTTCAGATCATTCAAATCGTTCGGTGGTACCTGGACTCAGGCTGTTCCAAGCATATGACTGAAGATCGCTCGCTGCTCATGAACTTTGTGAGTAAATTCATCGGGACTGTTAGATTCGGGAACGACCATTTATGGGTTATGGAGACTATGTTGTTGGCGATAGTGTAATCTCCAGTGTATATTATGTTGAAGATCTTGGTCATAACTTGTTTTCTATTGGCCAATTCTGTGATTCCGATCTAGAAGTGGCTTTTAGAAAACATATTTGTTTCGTTAGAGAACTTGATGGTGTGGAACTGTTAAGAGGAGCTAGTGGTTCAAATCTATACACCATCTCTATCGAAGACATGATGAAGTCTTCTCCAATCTGCTTGTTGTCAAAGGCTTCGAAAACAAAATCATGGTTATGGCATCTGTGGAAAACTAGAAGGGGGGGTTGAATAGTTTTGCCAATTTTACGTTAGTTTCAAAAACTTCTAGATTCGTTGATATGTGAGATCTTGTGGATGTGGAGAAAGTATAGATCTAATGATAAAGTAAGTAAATAAAGTAAAGCGAAGGGAAAGAAAAGACACAACCGATGTATAGTGGTTCGGCTACAAGGACACCTTCCTTGCCCTACTCCACTCCCCGAGTCACCAACTCGAGAGTTCAAGCACTATGTCAACAAACTCCTTCACTTGGCGGAGAAGCCTTCACAACGTTGCTTACACTTTTTCCGGTACAAAGTTAGATACCGAGTCCGTAACACGGTGGACCAAACCAACACGACTATTACACAACAAATATGTGAAATATCAAATACAAGATCTTCGCTACAGAAATCTTGCGGAGTTACAAATCAATCAAGGACCCCTTGCTTGGATGACTTGTAGAATGCTCGTGATCTCGCCTTAGAGAAGGACCTATATGATGATCACAATAGAAAGAAGGAAGAACAACTCTCTAGATCAAGTGATCTATATGTTAGAAGAGAATGAGAGTGTATGAGAGATTTAGTAAGAAGAGGGGTAAGTTAGAATGAAGAAATGGCTCTATATTTATACGAAAATTCCTTCACTGTTCCCACGGATCCCTTCCACAAGGGATCCGTCTAGTGTAATCCTAGGGATCCGTGGAACGCTCCTCTTTGCCCATGGGTTTTTTGGTTATGGGTCATGGGTTGGTCCATGGGTTATCTTTAGATTCAATGTATCTAAGTATACATTGTATCAAGTCTCTTTGGGTATGGGTTAAGATCCATGGGTTATGGTCCATGGGTTATGATTTTTACCCATCCTAATAAACTATTACAACAAATGCTTAATTACTACATTTTTGTATTTAAATGGCTATATGTAAATGCTTTACAAAACTAACATGTATCCTTTATAATTATACTCAAGATAACATTATATTTGTTATCAATAAAACACAAAGAGGTGTCAAAATATTAATAAACGGTTTTACGGTTTATTTGTATTAACAATCTCCCCCTTTTTGTTGATGACAAAACATAATGTTATAATGAGTAAAACTTAAGAATAGATGTAAATTTTGAAAGCCCGAAAGCCCCTAAGTTTTACTTCTTCTCCCCCTTTTGTCGAAACAAAAAGTTAACCCTTGGAAGAAATAAATATAAAGGTGTGGAAAAAAAAATAGTCCACGTATCACTAACTCCCCCTTGACGGTAGCTCCCCCTTGTTTGGGGCGTCAAGTGAAGAAAAATAGAAATCCTACAAAAAGAAAGGTTAGTAACATGCTTAAATAATCTTGTGATTGTCGAGAATCAAGATTGGGAGCCAAGGTATGTAAACAAGGCCTTGTAATAAAACAACAAATTGTAGTGGTATTTATGCCACCTACAAGCATGTAAAAATAAGAACAAGACTTGTTCTTGAAAATGACTCAAATGAAAAAGTAAAAAAAATAATAGAAAATAGTAGTAATGATTCCGTCCATGCTTGCATAAGGTTTATGGATGGAGGTTTTGATGATTGATGGTATTGATGCGATCAAGTATGAGGTTGAGTATGAATTGCATTTCTTCCCTAACTTCTATTGCGATTTCCCTAGTGGATTGGCAATGTTCACAATGTAGGTGATGAGTGCGGAAGTTTTCCGGGTTGTTTTGATTTGAGTTATGCGGAAGATGTGGTGGAAAAATAGGAAAATATGGATCAACATCTGGAATATTTGTAAGTGGTGGTGGAAAATAACCTAGATGTTCTTGTAATGTGATGGGAGCTAATGGTGGTGATGTTTCAAGATCTTGAAAGATATTATTTGGAGATGTAGGTGGTGTTGAAAAGACTATTTCTTTTTATTTAGATTGTTTAGATCTTGTTGGAGTCTTAAGGAGCTCCAAAAGAGTGACTTTGGGTGGTGATGAGGTTGGTGTACTTATTGGAGATGAGGGAGGTGCTATTATGGAAGCATCTTGTGGTGAGTTATTTGTTGAGGATGAACCATTTGAGGTTGTTTTTGCTAAGCAACAAGATCGGATACTAATCCGTGCGGATATCCTAGAGTTTGATTGTGGTATTTCGGATGGTGGAAGTACAAAGGTTTGTATATCATGATTGTTTGTACTAGATGATTCTCCTAAAGGGTTTTTGAATGACATGGTGTATTGTGTATGTGAGGATGAGATGGATTATGCAAGCATTTTGGGAGTTCTATATATAGAAAAACAAACCATTGTAATGAATGCTTGAACCAAAATGAGGATTAAAATCTAATGATTATATATGAATTCAAGGCATGTGATCATGAGAACACAAGCATTAAAGAGCATACTCCCAAAAATGAAACAAATGTGGATTTTTCATCCAAAGTGAAAAGAATAGAAGTTAAGAACAACTTATGTCTTCACGGATCCCACGGATCCTTCCCTTGAGGGATCCGTCCAGTATGAAGGCTGGGATCCGTGGGTCTGGTGATTCAGGCAGCACAAAATTTTCTTTTTGGAAACATTTTTGCCTATTGTGTGCCTATATGCAAACTATTTGGAGTTGCGGTTTTCTCGACCTCTAAAAAAAAGGAAAATAACTAGAGAAAAATAAATCCTATTGAGATAACCCGAAAACACACATTTGGTACATAAGTACGTAATATTGTGTTATCAATGCTCCTAATTCATTTTTGATTAAATGAATGTACCCGAAAACACATATTAGTTATGTGTTCCCTTTAGCATTCAAAAGACATGAGATGCAATGAAAACGAGTTTTTACTTTGTATTAATAATGAAAAAGCGATTTGTCCTAGACGTGAGAAATTGCTTTTGTGAAATTGATACGGGAAGGTATCATTCTTTTTAGAAAACATTTTGAAAAGAGATTTTCTTTAAAAATGTGCATGTAGTTATGTGTTAAAAAAATTAAAAGTGGAAGACTTATCTTGGGTTTTGAAAATTCCCGTATTGTTTGTGAGTTGTGCGTGAAATAGAAATCCTAGACTCAGAAAGAAGAAGGCTAGTGTTTACATACCTTGTAGAGTCAAATAAGTTACGACGTTTGTTCCATTAGACCTAGACCATGACGAAGTAGGTTGAATTGTTCCCGCTTCAACGGTTTGGTGAGGACGTCGGCTATGTTGTCTTCGGATGCTACCTTCTCAATAGAGATGTTCCCCTTTTGAACATTGTCTCTTAAGAAGTGATGTCGAATCTCTATATGCTTTGTGCGAGAATGCAATACCGGATTTTTGCTTAAGTCGATGGCACCTTTGTTGTCACATAGGATGGCTATGTCGCTTAGATGAATGCCGTAGTCGACTAACGCTTGTTTCATCCATAGTGCTTGTTGGCATGCTTTACCGGTGGAGACGTACTCAGCTTTGGTTGTTGATATAGCTAGTGCCGTTTGTTTCTTAGAAAACCAAGACGTTAAACAACATCCCATGAAAGTACATACCCCACTTGTACTTTTTCTATCAACGTAATCACCTGCATGGTCAGAATCTACATATACAATTGTTTCTACTCCCGTGCCCTTAGGATACCATAATCCTAATTGTGTTGTACCCTTAATATATCTAAATATCCTTTTTACGGCTTCTAGGTGTGATGTTTTAGGGTCTTCTTGAAATCTAGCACATAAGCAAACACTAAACATGATATCCGGCCTACTTGCCATGAGGTAGAGAAGACTACCTATCATGCCACGATACTTAGTATTATCTATGGATTCTCCGTCTTCATCTTTTGTGAGTTTGGTGTCGGATGACATTGGAGTACTAATAGGTTTTGACTCTTCTAGACCGAATTTCTTTAACATCTCCTTGATGTATTTAGATTGATTGAAGAAGATACCATCTTCTACTTGTTTTATTTGTAGACCAAGAAAGAAACTAAGTTCTCCCATCATACTCATCTCGAACTCGTCATGCATGATTTTAGAGAAATCATCACACATGTCTTGACAAGTGGATCCGAATATAATATCATCTACATATATTTGTACTATGATTATATGTGACTCTCTTTTCTTAGTAAAAAGTGTGTTGTCAACTAACCCCATGGTGTAGTTGTGTTTAACTAGAAATGACTTGAGTCTATCATAACAAGCTTTTGGAGCTTGTTTAAGACCGTAAAGGGCTTTCTTTAATTTATAGACATGTTTGGGTTTTTTCAAAATCAATGAAGCCCGGAGGTTGAGCTACATATACTTCTTCATTTATGACACCATTTAGAAAAGCGCTTTTGACATCCATTTGATAAAGCTTTAGATCATTAGCACAAGAATACGCAAGAAGTATTCTTATAGACTCTAATCTAGCCACGGGGGCGTAGGTCTCATCAAAGTCTATTCCTTCTTGTTGGTATACCCTTGAGCAACGAGTCTAGCCTTGTTCCTAGACACGACTCCGTTTGCATCTAATTTGTTTTTATAAACCCATTTGGTTCCTATTATGGTTTGATTACTATGTGGAGGGACAAGTGTCCAAACATCATTAGAAACAAATTGATTTAGTTCTTCTTGCATAGCCATTACCCAACTCTCATCTTTTATGGCTTCTTGTGTATTCTTAGGTTCTAAGGTTGAAACGAAACAAAACAAGTTACTTTGGTTTTGAACTTGAGACCTTAATGTTCGTTCGTTTAGTTTTCCTATGACTTTATCTACGGGGTGATCTTTGGATTCTTTAATGTTTATTATTTCATCACTTAGAGGTTCTTCTTCTTCACTAATCTTTTTCTTTATTACTATAGCTTCACTTTCTATAATCTCGTCATCTATAAGAGGTGGAGAGGGTTTGGGTGGACTTTCATCAAATTTTATATTTAATGACTCTTCTACCTTCATTGTTTCTTTGTTTAATATGACGTAAGCTTTGCTATTTGGCGAGTAACCTAAAAAGATACCTTCGGTTGATTTAGGATCAAATTTTGTAAGGTAATCTTTAGTGTTACGAATAAAACATTTACTTCCAAAGACTCTAAAGTGATTTAACATAGGCTTTTTGCCTCGAAGTAACTCACATGGAGTTTTTCCTAAGATTGGTCTAATTAAGACTCGATTGAGTATGTACGTTGAAGTATCAACGGCATTACACCAAAACTTTTGAGGTATGGATTGTTCATTAAGCATGGTTCTACTCATTTCTTGTAAGGTTCTATTCTTTCTTTCTACTACCCCATTCGATTGTGGAGTGCGTGGAGCCGAGAAGTTGTGAGTAATACCATTATCGTCACAAAAAGCTCCGAATTGCACTTCATTATTGAATTCCCTACCATGATCCGTCCTAATAGACACTATGGGACTTCCTAGTTGTCTTTGGATCTTTTTGCTTAATATTTCAAAATAGTTAAGGTTTCCGTTTTGTTCTTTAATAATTTTGTCCAAGTATACCTAGAATAGTCATCCACTATGACCAAAGTATAGTAGTTGCCTCCATAACTTTGGATAGCGGATGGACCAAATAAATCCATATGTAGTAATTCTAGACACCTAGTTGTGGACACCATGTTTTTAGGTTTATGACTCGAATGAGCTTGTTTTCCTACATTACAAGTATCACAAAAATGATGTTCATATTTTAACTTAGGTAGGTCTCTTACTAAATCTTTGGGTGTTGAAGAGCCGAGGT